>PVLC010003227.1:32191-56460 GCA_004027655.1 Graphiurus murinus | reverse complement strand
ATGATGCTTTTTTTATATCAAAAATGGCCTCTTATATTTTTGCAAATCCCTGAACTTAGATTGTTTTCAGTATTAATCTCATAGGCCATCTTGTCCAGATTTGACTGAAAAGTTTCTCACCTCTCTTTCCCCATCTGATTCTGAGATTCTGTCATTATATCCAGAACATCTCTCCATGGTAACCATTACTCTGACCATCAGGTCTTCAAGGGTAGAGATAACATCCTTTGACATTTTATAGCACCACTGTCTAATATAGTACCAGTGTTCAGAGGGTATGTAAGGACTACTTGTTGAAGGAATAAATGTATGCTTTAAAATTAGAAAAAAAAATCTGTATCTTGCCTGGTGTGGTGGCATACACCTGTAATCCCAGTACTTGGGAGGGAGGCTGAAACAGGAGGATCATAGGTGCAAGGACAGCCTCAGCAACTTAGCAAGACTCTGTTTCAAAATAAAAAATAAAGTAGGACTGGGGGTGGAGCTCAGAAGTGGAATGTCCCTTCGTTCATTCCCTCAAACCAAAAAACAAAACAAAAAAACCCTGTATCTCATTCTATGGCAGATGATGTGGGAAAGTAGCCTAGCTGTTAGAATCAAGTGGCACTGGAGGTACATGGTGGGCCTAATCCTTAGGATTCTGATAAGACAAAAATAGGGAAGTGCCTCAGGGATATACTAGCACAAACTCAGTTTCAGTGTGGAATGCACAAAGAATATTCCCTCTAAATGAAAGAATTAGAAAAAACTGGACTGCCCAATTTGAAAAAGCATGTCCTTTTCTCTGGGCTGAAATGTTCTGGGCTCAGCCAAAGCTCAGCAGCTTGTTCTGGGGCTGGCTCTCAGCCCACGCTTGATACCTTTTTGCAGGGCCCAACCTGTACAATTGGAGATGGCTCAAGAAAGTGGCAGTTCACTAGCCCCAAATGGGGGCCAGGATCAAAGATCCTACTTTTGTCATACACATTCCCAGAACTGCTCACCAGCTGGTAGACATATGTGGTATTTACATAATTAAATTAAAACTTGACTTGCTCAGTCTTACTAGTTGGTTTCATGGATGGCCAGTGGCTCTCGCAGTGGTCAGAACAGATAGGGAACATTTCCATAATCTCAGAAAGTTTTGTTAGACAGTGTTGGTCTAGGTTCTCTATCCTATGCCCTCACTACCCTGTAACTTATTTTTCTGAAGTCATGCTGCTTGGGTACAAACCCTGACTCTCTTCCTTCCTAACAGTATGATTTGGGGCTGGTGCCTTCCCTGAGCTACAGTTTTATAGTCTGTAAAATGAGGATAGTGATAATAGTGCCAACTTTTTTGTGATATTAGGAATCGAACCATGGATGGTTCTACCTCTGAGCTACAATCCCCCAGACCTTTTTATTCTTATTGTGTGTGTGTGTGTGTGTGTGTGTGTGTGTGTTAGTAGGGATTGAACCCACTATCATTATTGGTGTCTTTTATGCATGCCCATAGCCTTGTAGGTAAGTCAGCACACAGTGCTGCCCTTCCCCTACCTGTGCAATTGTCACTGAACCCATTTCTCTTCCTTCCCTACTCTCCCCTAGATAGATCCTTTCCAATCAAACCATGAAAGCACAGGAGTCAAGACACAGCACTCATTAGCAAGTACTCAGAAATGGTTTAGGTACCAAAGTAAATCACATCATACAGACTGCCAAATACGGTTTCCCCTAATCCAATGCTAGAAAATCTGGAGTCATTTTTTGAATTCAAAATAATTCTTTGAAACTCCAGGGTACTTATTTATGACCCAACAGGGAGTCTGACCTGAATAGCTATAGACTAGCCAAGGCAATGAATTTTAGGGAATTTCTAACCACGTTAATCATCTTCAGAGTTGGAAAATAGTCTTTAATTTATCCATTTTCTTTTCATGTCTGCAGTGTGATTCTGCAGAGGAAGTTGGTTGTGAATTTTAACAGAAATCACTTGCTATCTTAAATTATCATCTAACCTTTCACAAAAAGTTCAAAAAGGTTAAATTATTCAAAAGCAATATTTCCCTTTTATTATTTTCAAATTCCAACAAAATTGTTATAAAATTTCACATCTGATGTTCATGAGTTTTTGTGAAATACTCAAGGTACAAAAATTAAAAGTGAGCCTAAAAGACTGCCTATTAGAAGAGTTCCTTTCATTATTTAAAAGAATAATTTTATGGAGTTTTGTTTAGTTATGTAAGAAAAGCATCATTAGTTTCTTAGTTTCTGTTCTGACTGTGGATGGAAAACATTCCAGGATTGCCTGATCCCTAAAACCAGCTGTGACAATCAGTTAAATTTAAAAACATTGTTTTATTTCATAAACCACAGGGACTTACAACTAGGAGAAAAGGGTTTTGTATGATCTCTGGAAGGACGAGAACATTTTCTATGTTGAAGCTTTTCTTTGCAGTCTTTGTAGGAGTAAATATATTAGATCTGAAATTATAAAAAAAAAACTGATTTGCAGCCAAATTCCCTGGAGAATTTCTATCAGAATGCTGATTCCTTTTCCCAGGCAAATGCTTCTCAGTCAGATTCTCTGGGAGAAGTTGAGGAATCAGCATTTTAAATTGCTATAGAAAAGTTTGAGACAATAGACTAAGGATTTGGGACTCTTCCTTCATTTAAAAAAAAAAAAGTCTTCCTTTTAGGCATAGTGGCGCACACCTATGATGCCAGAAATTTAGTGAGACCTTGTTTCAAAATGAAAAAAAAAAAAGGCTGGGTTCTGGACATGGTGTCACACACCTATAATACCAGTACTTGGGGAGACTGAGACTAGAGAATTGCAGCCTCAGCAACATAGACTCTCAGAAACCTAGCAAGACCCTATATCAAAACAAAAATTAAGAAGGGGATGGGGTATAACTTGGAGGTAGAATGTCCCTGGGTTCAATTCCC
Organism: Graphiurus murinus; assembly: GCA_004027655.1. Lineage (NCBI taxonomy): Eukaryota > Metazoa > Chordata > Mammalia > Rodentia > Gliridae > Graphiurus > Graphiurus murinus. Next base: position 53,550 of record PVLC010003227.1, on the reverse strand, counting down.
GGTACCACAATAAAAAGAAAGAAAATTGTCTTTCTTAGGTGCAGTAACTCATACCTACAATCTCAGTACTTGGGAGGCTGAGATAGGAGGATTGTAGGTTAGAGGCCAGAGTGTGATAACTTAATGAGATCCTTTCAAAATAAAAAATAAAATTGTGTGAGAATGTAGCTCAGAGATAGAATGTCCCTAGCTTCAATCCCCAGTACCACAAAAATTATCTACTTTTTTGCAGAGCCTTTGCACAATTCCTATTGTGACTGATGATATAAGGGCTGACTCTGTGTCTTCTGCCAGTTATTAAAAAAGAGTTCTTGGTATCCTAAACAAAAGCATATAATGAGCATATCCTATCTAACTGCACCATTCAAGATGCCAGTGATTGTTGGGGAAGGTCTGTGGAGAGGTGAAATGGGAAATAAAGCAACAGTTCTACTTACAGATAGCATTTAAAGCCACATTGTGAGCTGGGTGTGATGTTGCATGCTTGTAATACCAGTACTTGGGAGTCTGAGACAGGAGGATCATAGGTTCAAGGCCAGGCTCAGCAACTTAGCTAGACCCTCAGCAACTTAGTGAGACCCAGTTTCAAAATAAAATAAGTCTGGGGGTGTAGCTCAGAGGTAGAATGCCTCTAGGTTCAACCCCCAGTTACACACACACACACACACACACACACACACACACACACACACATACACGCAAAACACCATTGTGTTCTGAAAGGTTGATCTGGCAACATTGGAAGAATAGTCATGGTGAAGGTCAGGGAGGTCAATCTGGAGAAAGAGAGGGGCCAGAAGTAATGATAACATGAATCAGGGTGTGAGCAATGAGAATAGCTCAGAAGATGAGAATCCAAGAAATTCTGTAAGCAAAAGTCAGTGGTAGAATATAGGGAAAGGAGGAAACCTGGTGATTTCAAAGTATCTAAGGAGTCTAGTGAAAATGAGCCCAAAGTGATGTAAGTGGGAAGATTGAATGAAAAGACAGGTGGGGAAGAGGGTATGATATGTTTGGACATTTAGAATATGGGACTACCTTTGAGGTGAGAGGTTAGGAATAGGAATCCCTAGAATAGACTGCATAATAGAAGGATGGAAGTGCTAAATTAGGGTGATTGGATGAGGGAATCAGAAATAGAGAAGAATGTGAGTATGACCTACTGAGAAGAGGGAGGAAGGAGAGGAGCAAGCCAAGAAAACAAGGAAGGAGTGGGCAGAGGGGAACCATGGGATTCAGCACATAGGCATTTTCAAGAAGCAGAAAATCCCTCATCCTTCTTCACACCAACTTTGTTCATATAGAAGAGGAAGGTCAGGACTCCCATTGTTTCCAGAACAATTAACTGGACCCGTGTCCATCAACAAAGAACAATCTTTTTTCTTTTCCCTAGAACAGGAAATAAGCCACATTATCAAGTACAATTTGGAAAAAGCTATTCTAGCTGGGTATGGTGGTACACACCTATAATTCCAGTGACTCGGGAGGCTGAGGCAGAGAATCACAAGTGTGAAGCCAGCCTGGACAACTTAGCAAGACCCTGTATTAAAATATAAATTAAAGAAAGGCTAGGGAAGCCAGTGTGGTGGTGCACACCTGTGATCCTAGTACTAGGGAAGCTGAGACAGGAGGATTGCAGGTTCAAAGCCAGCCTTAGCAACTTAGTGAGGCCCTCTGCAACTTAATGAGACCCTGTTTCCAAATAAAAAATAAAAATAGGGATGGGGATGTAGCTTGGAGGCAGAATGCCTATGGGTTCCATCAGCAATGCCACAAAAAAAAAAGAAAAAAGAAGGGCTGGGGATATAACTCAGTAATACATCACTATTATCCCTAGTACCATGAAGAAAAAAAAACTATCTTTCTTACTGCAAATATTGCTTTTTAGGGGCATCTTCAATCATTGAAATAATTCTGTCCTTGTCTCTTGAATACCTTGTTCAAAATAATGCAGAAAGTTGTCTCATCTTGTAGGCACAGCAACCTGGGAAAAATTCTTCAGTGTGAAAACATCTATAGAGAAGGTCAACACATCAGTTGTTCCTTTGATCTGACTAAAGTGAAGGACTACAGTTTTGAACAACACAGTGTCCAAATAATGGTCAAGGATGATGCAGGAAAAATTAGGCCATCCTTCAATGTAGTGCCATTAAATTCCCATGGTAAGTTTTAAAAGTCCTCTATGACAGTATGGATAAAGTCATCATATATTTTGAACAATCAATAAAAATAATGATAATCCTAGTCTTAACATCTGATCTTCCTGAAACAAGAGAATATATTTACATAGATCTTTCTTCAAAGATCTTTTTTAAAGAAGCAAGCTTGGAAATTCTATTAAGAGCTCACATATCAGATGCTTAACCTTGTTTACTTAGGAGTACACTGAGATTTTGAGCAACTAATTGTAGAACCAAGATTGGAACCTAGGCTGTCCAACTCTAGGATTATTTTTTTCAATTATTATATTTGAGAGGATTTGCTCATATGGTCAATATAGTTCCTGAAAAATCATCTATCTCTTAGATAGAAAAAGCTTAGATTGAAGGTTATATAATCAGTTGTGATATTAGAAAAAAGTTTTTGATGTGCAATATTGAACCCAGGGCCATTCATGCTAAACACTTGTTCTACCACTGAGCTACACCTGAGCCCTGTATTATTCAAAATATTTAGTGCTCTGTATGGCACAAGCATTGATCAGTCAGAACAACCAGGACAACAGTACCTGAATGTACTAGATGAATGTTGGCCTATTAGAAAGGGGACCTCAAAACCTCTAACCCCAGTATTTGGGAGGCTGAGACAGGAGGATTGCAGGTTTAAGACCAGCCTTAGCAATTAAGCGAGAATCTCAGCAACCTAGTAAGACCCTGTTTCAAAGCAAAAATAAAAAAGGGCTAGGGGTATAGCTCAGGGATAGAATGCCTCTTGGTTCAATATGTAGTACCACATGGAAGGCAGGAAGGGAGGGAGGAAGGGATAAGGCTCAAGTTGAACACAAAATATCTGCTTGAGGTAGCTCCTCAGATTTGGACTAAGCATCTAAACCCTCTGAAGTATTTCCTTCTCTTATGTTTTTAAGTATATAGTTTGGTACAGGTAAGTATATATACATTGTTGTGCAACCAGTCTCTAGAACTTTTTCATCCTGCAAAACTGAATCAGTGCCCATTAAACATTAATTTCCTTTTCCCCTAGCCCTTGGCAACCCCTTTTATACTTTTTGTTTCTGTGAATTCAACTACTTTAGATACCTCATATGAATAGAATCATACAGAATTTGTCTTTTGTGATTAGCATATTTCACTTAGCATAATGTCCTCAATGATCATCCACGTTATAGGATGTGCTGGAGACTAGACTAATATTTTAACTGTAGTCTTTGATTGGCATAAGTGATAGCTAGGGAAACCCCTTGTAACTGGATCACTGTTACATATTAGGTAAAAGCACATCTAGAGCCAGGTGTGGTGGTACACGCCTGTAATCTCAATACTTGGGAGGCTGAGACAGGAGTATCATAGGTTTGAAACTAGCTGGCCTCAGCAATTTAATGAGGTCCTCAGAAACTTAGCAAGACCCTGTTTCAAAACAAAAAAGAGTACAATGGGCTAGGGTGTAGCTCAGAGGTAGAATGCCCCTGGGTTCAATCCTTGGTACCCTTACCAAAAAAGCACATCTGGATCCAGGTACTTCTTTTCTCTATTCTCTATGTCACAACTAGATGTCCTGATTAGAACTTGGCCATTTTCTAACCAGATGCAAAGTTCGTGACATCTGCCAGACACCCCCAAAGATGTTCCTTAAATCCATTTTACTAGGAAGTTTTAAATAAACTTCTTCTAATAATTATGGCTAATCAGAAATTCTAAAACTATCTGATCATGCAAAGTCATTAAAAGCTTCAGCCCTATTTTGATTTAACTTTCCGAACCTTCATTATTCATCATATATATATATGTTATATACATATATATATATATATGTATACTATACATATACACATATACACATTCATATAAAATCAAATAAACAGCCAAGCATGGTGGCGCATGCTTGTAATCCCAGCATTTGGGAGACTGAGACCGGAGGATCCAGGTTCGTGGCCAGCCTCAGCTACTTAGTGAGGCCCTCTGCAACTTAGTGAGACCCTGTTTCCAAATAAAGAATAAAAAATAGGGCTGGGGGGTGTAGATGGGAGATAGAAAGCCCCTGGGTTCAATCCCCAGTATGGCAGAAAAAAAAATCAAATAAACTTTGGAAACTAATTTGATTTCTTCTATCTTTCAGTAAAACCTGGCCCCCCACGTATCACAGATCTCTTCTTCCAAGCTGGTACCTTATACGTGCAGTGGGAAAATCCACAGAATTTTAGTAGCAGATGCTTATCTTATGAAGTAGAAGTCAATAACAGCCAAACTGAGACCCATGATCATTTCTATGTAAGTGGGGTTTTTTTTTATTGTTTTTGTTTTTCTTTGGGTATTTTTCTTACTTTGAAATATAAGTCTTACATTTGTTACCAGACAATGATAACGAAACTTCTTGTCTGAAATAGGGTATGGTGGAAGGTTTGAGGGTGTATGGTAGTATTAGTAAAAGGTTCAAGCTATTCATTGATTTGTTTGCTCACAATTTTTTTAAACTATTTGCCATGTATGAGGCACTTTTATATGCTAGAGATAAGTCAGTGAACCTGATACCTGATGAACACTTTTTTTGTCTTCATGAAGCTTACATATTAGAAAATAAGTATTTAAATGGGCAAGCTAGTGTTTTGTGGTACTGAGGATTGAACCCAGGGTCATTCTACCTCTGAGCTATATTCCCAGCCTTATTTTATTTTTTTTTATATTGAAACAGGGTCTCACTAAGTAGCTGAGGCTGGGCCATGAACCTGTGATCCTCCTGTCCTAGGCTCCCAGGTATTCAGATTACAAGTGTGTGCCACCAACGCCCAACTTTATTTTTATCTTTATTTTTTGTTTAGTAAGTGGTAACTTTTGGCCCAGATTTAAAATTATGCCATCTCAGAGTATATTCCATCAGGTGGTGTCTCAAGACCATGAAGACTGTACCACTCACTTACTTGCTACTTGCTTGGGCCCTTCGTGCATTTGAATTTTAGAGGTTAGATGCAAAATGTTTTATGCTAACTTTTAAAGGATCCCAGCATCTTGCCCATGGCCAAATTCCTTGGTCAAGTTGTTTTAGCTCATCATGGAACTTTCAAAATGCTTACTAAAATAAGCCAGTGTTGACAGGCTGTAACTCCAGAGGAAGGGACCAGGTCTATAGCAGAACAGAGCTCTTCTGGGCATTTGCAGATGAATCTGCTGACCAAAATGTAATCATCATTCATACCAAAAACCCTGGTGTCCCCAAGAAATATCACAGAGACTTCCATGTGGGGAGGGGTATGATGCTTGGATTACAATGAAGTTATTTGTCAACTGAAATGTTCCTGATAACTCCAGTCTTTACTCTTCTCTTCTGTGTGAAAATCCTGAGACTCATGCTACTTGTTTTAATTCATTGTGCCACTCAATTATAACCTGCTATTTAAAACCTGATAACATGTATGACTTTTCTCTCCATTGAAAATATAAATTCCTGGTGGGAAAAGTCAGATGTTGTCTACTTTGTGCTGTTCTTGCTTCTAATAACAGTTAAAATGTACTGAATGATTACTATCTACTGGGTATATTAGTAAGTGCTATATCTGAATTGTCTCATTTAGAGGTCACATTAACTCTAATGATGTAGGTCTTGTTACTTGGTTTCTATTTTACAAATGTGAAGACATAATTATTCCTAAGGTCACATTTCTAATAAGCTGTATAATTAAGATTTAGGCCAAGTTCTAGATCCAAAGCTTGTATTCTTAACTACTAGAGACCACTTCAATACTCCCTCTTAATAATAGCCATCATTTATTAGTGTTCAGAATGTGCTACAAAGTTATTCTTCTATGTGCTTAAGAACTTGTAACAACCCATGGAACATATAGTGTTGTAACCTACATCTTTTTGAGATATGAAGGCTCAGAAAAGTTAAGTAACTAAGCCGGGCGTGGTGGCGCACGCTTGTAATCCCAGCATTCGGGAGGCTGAGACAGGAGGATCCGGGTTCGCAGCCAGCCTCAGCTACCTAGTGAGGCCCTCCGCAACTTAGTGAGACCCTGTTTCAAAATAAAGAATAAAAAAAAAATAGGGCTGAGGGTATAGCTCGGAGGTAGAACGCCCCTGGGTTCAATCCCCAGTACCGCAAAAAAAAAAAAAAAAAGTTAAGTAACTTGCTCCAGGCCACACAGCTAATAAGTCAGCATGTCCTCAAAGGTTGGTTGGTCTTCATGTATTAAACTTTGACCAAGAACACTTGGTGTACCACTGTGTGCATAGCTATCACTTAATAAAGTCTTACTAAATTAAGTTATTTTTTTACAAACTTCCAACCTAAAGAGAACAAATACACTATGGAAGTCATCTTCCTAAATCAGAACCATAGTCTATCAGAACTATAGTCTATTTGGAATTAACTCCTTTATGTGATTGAGTTTAATATTTTCCTAGTAGATATTCACCAACTATTTCCTCCTCATCATTTCTGTGTGTGCTCACTGATTTTGTGCTCTGCTGGTTAGATCTTTTTTCTTTTTTGTAAGACTCTTTGAGGAATTATTTTGCCTGGTGTTACTGTTGAGAGGGAAAGTGAGCTAAAGCCTGAACAGGTACCATCACATGGGTGCTGTGGACAGAGGTAGCTCATGACAGAATTAGGAAGTAAAGAATGACTTGTGTTTCTTACCACTCCATCCCTGCAAACCTTCTACTTGATGCTATGTGCCCTTGTTTTCCTTCTCTCAAAGGTATGGAGTAGCTGGTAAATTATGCAAGGAGATTTACATTTGAATAAGAGCTAATGACTTAAATGTACCCAACAATTTTCTGGCTTTAGAATTTACACATTTGAGAAATGAGCCTGGGGAGGAGGGAGATCAGTCTGAAACTTGATCCCTCAAATGTTAGTTGGCACTTATGATATCCCAGCAGGCCTAGGATTCCATATGTCCAGCAATGGGACACAATAGCCATCTGAGTGGCATTTCCTCTGCCCTTATGGGTAATATATAAAAGATGGTCCTTAATTATTCTGTTAATCTTTCAGCTCTTTACAAATACTCACAGGAATTATTTAGTGAATGATGTTGAATGCCAAAATTAATGGCTTTGTTCTATGTTGAAGCATCTTTCTCTTCCTCTTTTTTTTCCTTTGTTGTTACTGGGGATTGAACCAAGGTATGCTATCTTTGACCTGTATTCCCACTAAGTTGCTGAGGCTGGCCTCAAACCAGTGTTCCTCCTGTTTCAGCCTCCCAAGTACTGGGGTTACAAGCATGTGCCACCATGCCCAGCTGAAGCATTTCTGATAGGAGTTGACTGTTTAAACAATAGATCTTCATGCATTTATTTTTCACTCTATTAAAAAAAACACATTTAAGGAACTGATATAGCAAGTGACTTATATTTTGTAGATGAGAATTTTGCATTATACTTTCTTTCCTACAACCTAGTCGTTTTTTGTATCTTATAGTCTCAATAAGGACAACTCTGTCCCTTTCCTCTCAAAAACATTTTATTGAGCTGGGCTTGGTGGTACATGCCTGTAATCCTAGTACTTGGGAAGCTGAGACAGGAGAATTGCAGGTTCATGGCCAGCCTTAGCAACTTAACAATATCCTCCACAACTTAGTCCCTGTTTCAAAATAATACAATAAAATAGGGCTGGGTGTATAGCTCAGAAGTAGAATGTCCCTGGATTTAATTCCCAGTACCCTCCCCGACACACAAATTATTGAGGTGGTGGTGTGGCTCAGTGGTAGAATGCTTACCTAGCATGCATAAGGACCTATGATCAATCCCCAGCACCACAAAAAAACCCAATTTTTATTAATATGTAATCTACTATAGAAAATTCATATAGATTCTAACATCCAGCTCAATGATTTCTCATAAACGATTTTCACAAATGACTTTTCACCTATGTAACCAGCACCCCAGAGGCTTCCATGCCCCTTTCAGTTGTTCTCTCCCAAAGAGCAACTACTATCCTGTCTTCTAATTCCATAGAGTTGGTTATTTGCTACTTTTAAAGCTTGCTATAAATAGAATTCTACAGAATGTACTCTTTTGTGTGTCTGCCTTCTTTCACTCAAAGTATGTTTATGAGATTCTCCGGTATGGTTTCCCATAGTTGCAGATGACTCATTCTCATTCTATTCATTCCATTGTGTGAATATACCACTTTTAATTTATCTATCCTCTATTGAGTTTTGACAGTTTCCACTTTAGGGTATGATAAACAGGGGCTTATGAACATTACTGTTGGACATATATAGACATTTATGGGTCATAATGTTACATATGATTGTCTCTAGTAGATAATAGTTTTCCCAAATGGTTGGGACAATTTACACTATTAAGCAGAAATTGAGACTTCTGGATGTTTATTTCAGGTACTAACCAACATGCGGTGTGGTCTAGTAAGTACGTGTATTGTCATCTTGTGGATTCAGTTTGCATTTCCTTAATGACCAATGAAGTTGAGCGTTTTTTCGTATGTTTACTGGGAGTTTGCATATATTCTTGTGAAGTGCTTATTCAAGTCTTAAGCTAGTATTTTTGTCACAATATCTTACTCATAATAATTTGCAGAGAAAAAAGTTTATGTAAGTCCTTTGTCAGAAACTGCAAATGTGTTCTTCCCTTCTGTGCCTTGCCTGTTTATTTTCCCCAATAGAATATCATTTGATGAATGGAAGTTTTTCATTTAAAATAGACCACTTAACTGGGCATGGTGGTGCATACTTATAATCCCAGTACTTGGGAGGCTGATACAGGAGGATCACAAGTTTGAGAATAACCTCAGCAACATAGTGAGGCTCTCAGCTACCTAGAGAGACTTTTTTTCAAGATAAAAAATACAAAGGGCTGGGAGTGTAGCTCAAAGGTAGAATGTCCCTAGGTTTCATCCCCAATACCACAAAAATAAATAGACCATTTTATTAAAAAAATTCCACTTATCTTTAATGTGGGGGTTTTGGGTGCTGTTTAAGAAATGTTTTTCTTGGTCATGAAGATGTTCTATGTATTCATCTTAAAGCCTATTAGATTTATTTGTTTATTCAATGACTTTACTCTCCATATTTAGATTTGCAATATGTTTGGAATTGATCTTGTGAATAGTAGGAGGTGTGGTCAAGATTCCTTTTTCCCATTGGATATGTAATTGACCTAGCACTACTTATTAAAAAGACCAAACTTTTCCCACTGTACCTAGTCCTTTTTTAATGGGACAAAAGGATAGCTTGTTAGAAATGGTTAAATGAGCCAAGTACACATGCTTATAATCCCAGTACATGGGAAGAAGTTAAGATAGGAAGATTGCAGGTTTGAGGAGAGAATGTGGCAACTTAGCAAGACCTTGTTTAATAAATAAATAAATAAGTAAATAAATAAATAAATAAATAAATAAATAAATAAATAAATAAATAAATAAATGGGCTGGAGGTAAGCTTAGAGGATTAATGTCCCTGGGTTCAATCCCCAGTACCACAAATAATGAGATGAAATAATGAGATGATTAAATTATATAAAATGTATTTTATTTTTATTTTGTGTGTATGTGGTACCAGGGCTTGAACCCAGGGGCATTCTACCTCTCAGCTATATGCCCATCCCTATTTTCTTTTTTATTTTGAAATAGGATCTTGCTAAATGGCTGAGGCTGGCCTTGAACCTGTGATCTTCCTGTCACAGCCTCCTCAAGATCTGGGATTATAGATGTGCACCACCACGCCCAGCAAAATGTATTTTTAAAAATTTGGAACTCATTCTTTTTTTATTTTCAAGGTTGACGAGGACAAATGTCAGAATTCTGAATTTCAGAGAAATAGCATGGAGGTCAGTAAATTCAGCTTTAGCTATTTGGGCTTAGACACCAAGTAACTGGGGGTGGAGCAGGCCAGCACAGCATAAATTTGAACTGCTTTGGGAAAAACAAACTACTTTGTTCTGTGGGTCATTGCCAGTTTTTTTCAGCAAAGTCAGATAATTTGAATTGCAATCCAAAATCTTAATCATATACAGAATTTGGCAGATAGTTCTATTATGATTCAATAGCAGAAGAAGAATAAGCTGGTAATATTATTTGTGCATTTTTATTTTATATCTAAGGGTACAATTTGTTTCATGGTTCCTGGTGTTCTTCCTGATGCTTTTTACTCAGTCAGAATAAGAGCCAAAACAAATAAGTTATGTTACGAGGACGACAAAATCTGGAGTAATTGGAGTCAAGAGATGAGTATAGGTAAGAGAATAGAATTTTAAAATTTAAAATCTTGATGCCTAGAAACTAAACTGAAGCAGAAAATATACTGGGGAAGAGGATCATCAGGCTTCCTTGATGTACGGAGTACTTATAATTGCAATTTATTTCTGTTTAATTATTATCAAATAACCCAAGGTTAATTGATAATATATAACTTGTCGGAAAAACACAATTCAAATAGTGATGTCATAATCTCTGTCCCATTTCCAATTTCATTGACAACTTGAACAAACACATAGAAATCAGGCATGATCAAATGTGCAGGTGACGCCATGCTAGAGGACTGTCCTATATGCTAGCTGACAGCATCAAGAGGGGACCAGTGATCTTGATGGCATTTCATAAAGATAAACCTGTGTGTTGGTTTGAAAAAAAATAATTTGCTAGTAGAGATGCTGAGCAAGTCAGGCTTAAGTATAGGATTGGAAAGTCCTAGGCTTTGTGTGTATGTTGTGGAATTGTCAACAGGGCTTTACTGGACTATAACCTCAATGGGAACCAATATCCCTAAATATCCTTCCATATCCCTAAAAAGCATTCATAGCTTTGGGCAGCAGTGCTGGTATAGCCCCCAGCACAAGGGGCAGCTGCAGGGTGGGGCTCAATAGTATTCTACTCCAGGTGCCACATTACAGGAGTTGCACTGGCAGACTGGAATCTCCTGGAAAGGGTAATCAGGATGTCAAAGAACCTTGGAATTTGGTGAAGAACAACTTACGAAATAACCTTGAGAAGTTATAATTGTTGAATTTTAATATTTGAGGGATTGTCAGATAGATGAGTGAATATACTTTCCTTTTTGTGGCTCCAGGAGGAAATATAGAACCAACTTAAGAACTTATAAAAGAGCTGTGTTAAAGTCAGAGAGATGAGTTGTTGAGGAAGTCACTTCCCTATTAGTTGAGAGGCTGAACAAGCTACGTATCAGGCATGTTTGTATTAGTTATGTATTGCTACATAACAATCTACTCCCAAGTTTAGTCGCTCAAAACAGCACACATTTATCATCTTAAAGTTTCTATGAATGAGCTGGATGTGGTGGCATATGCCTGTAATCCCAGTATTTGAGGAGTTGAGACAGGAGGATCGCAGATTCGAGGCCAGCCTCAGCAACCTAGGGAAACCCTGTTTCAAAATGAAAAATAAAAAAGGGTAAGGGGTATAGCGTCAAGGTAGAATGCCCCTGGGTCCAATATCCGGTACCACACACACACACAAAAATCTATGAATAGTTCATGAAATGGTGGCAAAGCTACAAGTCGGACTGCTAACTCATCTGAAACCTTGACTGGCACTGGAGAATCCACTTCCCAGCTCACTCATGTGACTGTTGGAAAGCCTCTGTTCCTTACTGGTCGCTGGGTAGAAGCTGTGATAGATTGAATCGTGTCCCCCCCAAAAAACGATATGTGCAAGTGTCAACTCCCATACCTGTAAAAGTAACCTTATTTGGAAATTGGGTTTTGGTAGGTGTGATTGAGTTCAGATGAGGCCATGCTGGATTAGAGTGGGCCCCAAATCTAATGATGTGTATCCTTATGATAAGAGGAGACAAACACACAGACATGAAGACACACAGGGGAAAAGGCCATGTAGAGTTGGGGCAGAGAGCACAGTGATGCAGCTAGCCACTGGAAATGAGGAAGAGGTGAGGAGGGATTCTTATCTAGAGCCGTCAGAGGGAGCACAGCCTTGCCAATACCATGATTTTGGGTTTCTAGCCTCCCAAAGTATGAGGGAATGAATGAAATGTTTTAAGACACTTAGTTCCTGGTCATTTGTTAGAACAGCCTTGGGAACTAATACAGGAACTGCCCTTAGTTCCTCACTACTTAGACCTCCCCATAGGAATATCCCCAATTTGGAAGCTGGATTCCCCAAGTGAGTGATCCAAGAAGAATATGTGAGAAAACGCACACTGTGGAGGCCATGATCTTTTTATCTCCTAGTCCTGGAAATGACCTCCCACCACCACTGTTGTGCCATTATTTAGAAGTGTGTCAATTAGTGCAGCCCATGCTCAAGAGCAGGGGATTAGACAAGAGTGCCATTCAGGAGGCAGAAATCACTTGGCGTCATTTTAGAGGCCACCTAAACAATGATGCTAGGCCCTCATGATGCCTTCTAGATGTTCATGTTCTAGTGGGAAAGATGAACATATAAATAGGCAAATGGCACTCCAGGTGGTAGGTGTAGGAATGCAGGCTTTGGAATTGGACCATGTTATATTTGAGACCTGACTCCATCATTTACTAAACCCTTCTGACAAGTTCATAAACTTCTCTGAGCCTTATTCTTCTCATCTGTATAAAGGAGAGATAATATTATCTCTGTAGCATAGATAGGAGATAAGTTTATCAAAGTACCTAGTATGGTACTAGGCATATCGTAGGTACTCTGAGAATAATAGTAGTAGTTGTTAGGATTACTTTATGTGTTCCTTTATATTGGTACTAGGGATTGAACCCAGGGACATTTTTTACTTCTGAGATACACCCCAGCACTTTTATTTATTTTTAAATTTTGAAATGGGGTCTTACTAAGTTGTTGAGGATCTCACTATGTTGCTAAGGCTGTCCTTGAACCTGCAGTCCTCCTGTTTCAGCCTCCTAAGTACTGGGATTACAAGTGTGTGCCACCATGACCAACTACTTTAGGTGTTCTGGTAGTATAAGTAAACAGTAAGAAAAGATAGTCACTGTTAATGAGATGACATATTTAATTGATACATCTTTCTTAATAGAGTCTGAAAATAGTTAAAATATCCTTATTGCAGGTAATGTTTAAGGTGTTCACTCATCCAGGAAATTTCAGGCACCAGAGCTGGAGTTTTTTGAACTATTAAGATAGAAGATAAGATAATTGAACTAGGCAGGGTAGCACAGTAACCCCAGTACTTGAGAGGCTGAGCAGGAGGATCCCAAGTTCTAGGCCAGCACATGGTAACTTAGTGAGAACCTGTTTCAAAATGAAAAGGGCTGGGCGTATAGCTCAGAGGTAGAGCACTCTTGGGTTCAATCATCAGTACCACACACATACAAAAAAGATATATGAAGGGTTTGGGAAGATAGACTGGGGTAGGGAGCAGAAATAGCTGTGATCTCACAAGCTAACAGAATTGTTGACTGGCTTATTACTAATGGTTTTAGTTCTCACATCTTGCTGTTACCTTCCATTCTTTAGGTAAGAAGCCCAATTCCACATTCTACATAACCATGCTACTTATCATTCCAGTCATCGTTGCTGGTGCAATCATTGTCCTTCTGCTCTACCTGAAAAGGTAAGGCACCTACCCAGCAGGTTTGACAGTCATTGCTAGCCCAGTTGCTATTATTACTACTATTTGCACTGGTGTTTTATGTTTTGTTTTTGTTTTTGTTTTTTGGCGGTAGCCACAGTTTATTCCACTTCATGTAGACACTGTCCTACATGCTCAAGGAACTTAAAAATAATATATGAAGCCACCTAGTGTCTGACCCCATCTCCCCACAGGACACAGAAAGACAATTGGCTGGTGATTTCTATATTTAGCCAGTATATTAAAAGCATTTTGACTGTAGATGGGTTTTGGAGGTATGACACGGCAAAAAAAAAATATTGTTGTGTCCTTTTTCTGGTGTAGAAAGTGTTGAGTTAAGCCGGGCATGGTGGCGCACGCCGGTAATCCCAGCATTTGGGAGGCTGAGACCAGAGGATCCAGGTTTGCAGCCAGCCTCAGCTACCTAGTGAGGCCCTCCGCAACTTAGTGAGACCCTGTTTCAAAATAAAGAATAAAAAATAGGGCTGGGGGTATAGCTCGGAGGTAGAATGCCCCTGAGTTCAATCCCCAGTACCACAAAAAAAAAGTGTTGAGTTAGTTTCCCAGGGCTGTGTTCAAACATAGCTCCTTGTGCATGTGTTAGCATCACTGAATAGACCTTGTATTAACTTACTCTATCAAATGCCTAATTTATAGACAGCTGTTAGCTCTTGAAGTTTTAGAAATAGGGGACTGGAGCCAGGTATGGTAGTACATGTCTATAATCCCAGAACTTATGAGGCTGAGACAGGAGGACCCCAGGCTCAAGGCCAGTGTGCAATAACTTAGACACTGTTTCAAAATAGAAAAGAGGCTAAGGATGTATTTCAGAGATGAGTGCCTCTGGCTTCAATCCCCAATAACCTCACTCCAAAAAGAAAGAAACAGGCGATTGGGCTGTGTAGCTTGGCAATAGAGCATGTGCTTAGCATTTGTGAAGTCCTGGGTTCCATCCCAACACCAAAAAGAAAAAAAAAAGTGAAGAGCATTGCTAATGAAATTACTTGTATCGTATTAGTGCAAAACAGGCTGCTGTTAATGCTATAGGAAAGAGAAGTTCACCAGGTTGTTATTAATGTATGGCACTCATTCCTTAAGAGTATTTGATTTTCTCTCACTATATGGGCTGATATTTACTCTTGTAGTAAACACCACAGGTAAAAATAAGGCTATTAAGCTGGGTCCAGAACCAATGTTTTATCAACATTGTTTTATCAATGTTTATTCTAACCTTTTTTCAATATGCATATTATGTATTGAATGTTTATTTATGTGCCAGGCCCTGTCTAGTCAGGGAGATACAAACATACACACACACACACTCTATGATTTCACATAGTAAGAATTAAAGTTGGCAGGGATGGGGCCATGTAGTGAGAGGAGACATATTTTGCATAGAATAAC
The DNA here is from genome assembly GCA_004027655.1 of Graphiurus murinus. Classification (NCBI taxonomy): domain Eukaryota; kingdom Metazoa; phylum Chordata; class Mammalia; order Rodentia; family Gliridae; genus Graphiurus; species Graphiurus murinus. Next base: position 38,456 of record PVLC010003227.1, on the reverse strand, counting down.
CAGAGGAGGCCTCTCTAAGAAGGTTACTTTTTTTTTTCAGTACCCAGGGGCATTCTACCTCCAAGATCCACCACCAGCCTTATTTTTTATTCTTTATTTTGAAACAGATTCACACTAAGTAGCTGAGGCTGGCTGCTAACCTGCAATCCTCCTGTCTTAGTCTCCCAAGTATTGGGATTACAAACATGTGCCACCACACCTGGGTAGAAGGTAACATTTGAGGAGAGACTCAAAATAAAAGAGTTGAACCATCCAGATATTTAAGCAAAGAACATAGCAGGCAAAGGAAACTTCAAGTGCAAAGGTCCTGGGGCTAGAGTAAGCTTAGTGTGTCTGGCTGGAGTAGAATGTGCAAGGGGGAGAGTGGCTGGAGACAAGGGCAGATGAGATCGTGCAGGCCATAGTAAGGAACTGAGATCTCATCTTAAGCATGAGAAGGGACATTGGAGCACATTAAGCAAGGGAAGGATGTGATCTGATGTACTGGTATGTAAAAGATCACTGTAGTTGCTGAGTGAAGAATGGACTGGGGCAAAATGGAAGCAGGTCAATTATGTAGGAAACATTGCAGTGTTTTGGAAGAAAGATAACAGCCACCTATCCTCGAAGGTTAGCCAGAGGCAGCAAGGAGTAGTCAGGGACAGCTTATATTTTGAAAGTACACTTGCAAGTCTGTGAAGGTGTGAGGGCAATCGAGGATTCCAGGGCACATCTTATAGTTTGGACTTGGATAACTGAGTGAGTGCTGGGGCCATTTCCTGAGACACAGAAGATCGGGAGGAGAGCTGGCTTTAAGGGAAAGGTGAAGACTTCAGTTTTGAACATATTGTTTGAGATGCCTGTTAGTTATCCAGATAGACAAGTTAAATAGGCAATAATATACACAAATCTGGAGTTTATGGAAGAGCTTGAGGATGTAGATATGATTTGGGGAGTCCTTGGCATGTAAGTGTGTTGAAAAAGATTAACATAAGGTAATCATAAAGTGAATGAGAAACCTAGCTCAATGTACAAGAGAAGAGAAGAGGACCAAAAACTGAACCAATGAGTGCTCCCTGAGAGATGATGCAGGGCCACCTAAGGGGACTGTAAGGCTCAGAAATGGAGAGGAGAGAAGAAAGCGAATTGTATCATGTTCCTGGGGTTTTTTTCTCCCATATTGTAAAAAGCAAGCTCCTGTCTGCTATATTAAAAGTACTATTATTATTTAAATGACAGAACAAAAGTAAATTGTGTATCCACTTGGTTCCTTTGCTCCACCCAAACTTGATGCTCTTAGGACCTTGATTTCCACTGGCCCTTTTAAAGGATTTTTTCCCAACTTCCTGGTCACTAAAAGTCACTTTTGTATCATGATTTTGCCCACATCTTCTTCTAATATGGCTGTATTTAAGTGGGATGCTTCCATTCACTGAAAGTTTTGATCCAAAATGTCTTGTTTTCTTACAGGCTGAAGATCATTATATTCCCTCCAATTCCTGATCCTGGCAAAATTTTTAAAGAAATGTTTGGAGACCAGAATGATGATACCCTGGTAAGCATTGATTCCATGGGGTGGGGGTGGAGGGTTGAAATTTCCTATTTTATGAAGCTTTGAGATTTTTTTTAATGTAGCATAAACATAAATAACATAAAATTTGCCATTTCAACCATTTTAAGAGCATAGTCGAGTGTAGTTAAGTACATTTACAATGTTATGCAACCATTACCACTATCTAATTCCAGAACTTATTCATCCTCCCAAACAAAATCTGTACCCACTAAACAATAATTCCCCTCTCTCCTTTTTGCTGCCCCTGGTAACCGCTACTCTATTTTCTGTCTCGGTGAATTTGCTTCTTCTAGGTGCCACATGTATGTGGAATTATACAACATTTGTCTTTTTCTGTCTGGCTCATTTCACTTAGCATCATGTTTTCAAGGTTTACCATGACGAGCCAGGTGTAGGCGTGGTGGCCTACGCCTGTAATCTCAGCACTTGGGAAGCTGAGACAAGAAGGTTACAGATTTAATGCTAGCCTCAGCAATTTGGTGAGACCTTGTTTTAAAAAAAGGGGGGCTGGTGTAGCTCAGAGGTAGAATGCCCCTGAGTTCAATCCCCAGTACAAAAAAAAGAAAGAAAGAAAGAAAAAAGTTTACCATGTGGCACCATATATGACAATTTCATTTTGAAATTGGTTATTTTTAGCCAGGTGTGATGGCACACACCTATAATCCTACTACTTGGGAGGTTGAGACCGGAGGATCAAAGGTTCGAGGCCAGTCTTAGCAATTTAGCAAGGCCTTCTGCAACTTAGTGAGACCCTGTTTTAAAATTAAAAAAAAAAATAGGGTCAGGGTATAGCTTAGAGGTCAAATTCTCCTGAATTCAATCTGCAGTACCATAAAAAAGAAAGAAACTGTTTATTTTAAACTATGGTTTATTTAAAGGATTATAGAAAAAGTAGATTGAAGTTGTTGTATCCCAGGCTAAGAATATTAGCTAAGAAGTCTCCAAAATACTTTGTCCATCTTAGATCACTGGGCTCATTTATCTTTCTGGGGTAGGGGAAATATTTTATCCAAACATGCAGGAGGATGAGCCTTCTTTATAAAATTAGTTTCATAGCCTAATAGACTTTTAGATAAAATTATCTAAGAGGCCTTCTGACACTTAGGTCATTTTAAAAACTTGATGAAGGGAAATATGAAGACAGAGTAAGTAACTGAAACATACTTTGTTTGTGCTTATTGCATGGAAAGCTAGACTCCAAACATAAGGAAGTAGAGCAGGTCTGCCCCAACTATTGGAGTTGGTTTCAAACAGACTATCATACAAGATTTTGTGTGTCTGTGTAGTACTGGGGATTGAACCCAGAGTCATTCTACCTCCAAGCTACACCCTTCAGCTCTATTTTATTTCTTATTTTGAAACAGGGGTCTCACTGGTTGCTGAGAATCTTGCTAAATTGCTGAGGCTGGTCTTGAACCTGTGACCCTCTGTCTCAGCCTTCCAAGTACTGGGATTACAGATGTGCACCACCTTGCCCAGCTTTATGCTAGAATTTGTGGCTAAGAAATTAAGACATTACAGGAACAAAAGAGCTTGAGGTTTCTGTGGTAAATACACTTACTCTAATGAAATAATAGAGAATAAAATAAGATAAATATCAATATTACTGCATATATCTTAAATTTAGTAATAGCAGGCACAGGGCAGTTAGTTTTTGGAAGTAGCAAAACACACTAGATAACAGCCCAGATTCTGGAGTCAGATTGTCTGCATTCAAATCTCTGCTGTGTCATTTACTGGCTTTTTGACCTTAGGTAACTTCCTTAGCCTCACCATGATTCAGTTTTCCCATTTGTCAAGTGGAGGTAACAATAACCTGCCTTTTAGTATTGTTATGTGGATTCAATTAATTTAATACACAATAGTCAGTTTAATAGAAACTGGTGCCTGACACATTGTAAGTGATGAGTATTTCTATTGATAATAATTTCTACTTAAGCCAGGCATTGTGGCTCATGCCTATACTTTGGAGGGTGAGACAGGAGAATCGCAGGTTTGAGGGCAACTTCAGTAACTTAGTGAGGCACACTACAACTTAGCCAGACTCTGAAAATTAAAAAATGAAAAAGCACTGGAGGTGTAGCTCAAAGGTAGAATGCCCCTGGGCTCAGTCCTAGTATACATACAAAATTTCCATTCATCTTTAATCCCCAAATAATTATCATAATAATGGGTAATTCACAATGGCAGTGATAACATTTGGCTAGAGAAGAAAGGCATGGAGGCTGGGAGACTGTCAGGGGAGGTTTCTTCTGGATCACTTTTTCACCAAGTCATCTTCACAGACATCTTCACTACTAGACCCAGGGAGGTAGCATAGGACTAGGCATGTAGCTCCAGAAGTCTGATAGCTGATGAGGCAATTATATACTGTAAATGGGGTTACTATGGCAACCAGCCGTTCTTCAACTTTAGTTGAGTCACAATCAACTGGAGCACTTGTAAGAAATAGATTCCTGGGCCCTGTCTGCAGAAATTCTGATTCAGCAGGTCAAGGATTGAGTCCCAGGAATATACGTATTAAACAGGAGCCTGCAAATGATTCCTGTCCTGGTAAGATAGTCTGTGGTCCATACTTTGAAAGTCACAGTGATATATATTTTCCTTGAAATTTTCACCATCTCACATTATAAATAAGTTGCCATAAGAAGGTATTAGGAATATCATTCTTTTTTTCAATATGTATAATTTTTGATATAGGGGATTGAACCCAGAGGTATTCTATCTCTGAGTTACACCCCTAACATTATTTTATTTTCATTTTGAAACAGGGTCTCACTAAGTTACTGAGTTCCTCACTAAGTTACTGAGGCTGGCCTCAAACCTACAATCCTCCCGTTTCAGCCTCCCAAATCCTGGTATTATAAGCATGTGGCACCATCACACCTGACTAGGAATATCATTCTGACAACTCTCTGGAGAGAACAGATTAGAGAGGGGAGGTACTTGCTTGGGAGAAAACTAGCAACCTAGGCCTGAATTGCCCCATTAGATGTTTTATTTGGCCTGTATGATGTATTTAAATTCTTTCCATTTGGAATCTTAGGTAGAGCAAGTGCAATCCAGTTCATCTCAGGTCTTACCATTCCCAGTGCCCATTGTGGTTTCACACATTGACCTAAACCCCAGACCCCTGAAAGACAGGACCCTCTTTGTAGCAGGATGACCAATTAATATGACATTATACAAATACCCATGATCTCTATAAACTTGTTTGGATTCACTAATATATCTGAGAGAAACCATCCAAAGCATTGATGATATATATGTTTCTATTCTAATTTTAAAAAAGATTTATAACCAATTTTTAACAAGTAGATGGATAAGAGGCACTTTCATCCAGTGTTGGTGAGCCTGGAAAAGTGTATATAGATTGAGTATCTGTTATCTGAAATGCTTGGATCCAGAAGTGTCTCTGATTTCAGAGTTGTTCAGATTTTTGATTATTTGAAAAAACGTTACTGGTTGATTATCTCTAATCTAAAAATCCAGAATCTACACACTAAAATTGAAAGCTTCTTAAGTGTCATGTCATTGTTCAAAAAGATTCAGTTTTCAGAACATTTTAGAATATGATTTTCAGATTAGGAATGTTCCACCTTTCTGGAGGGCAATGTGGTAAAATGTAACAAGAATCTTTGATCCTTTCAGTATACTTTTAGGAATAGAGTTTAAAGGAATAATCCAACAATGGCATAAGGATGGTCAATGCATTCTTTTCTTTTCTTTCTTTCTTTGTGGTACTGGAGATCAAATCCAGGGCCTAGCAAATGCTACACAAGTACTTTACCACTAAACTATACCCTAGCCTATTTTATTTTTTTATTTTGAGACAACTTACTAAATTGCCCAGGCTGGCCTTGAACCTGCAATATTCCTGCCTCAACCTCCCAAGTAGCTGTGATTACAGGCGTGAGACACCACATCTGGCATAGCATTTGTTTTCTTGCTTTTTTTCTTTTTTCTCTTTTCTTTTTTTGTCACTGGGGATTGAAGCCAGTTGTGCTCTATCTCTGAGCTACACCCCTAGCCCTATTTATTTATTGCCTGTAATCCCTGTATATGGAAGGCTGAGAATGGGGGATCATAGGTTCGAGACCAGCTAGACCTTGTGAGACCCTATTTCAAAACAAAAAATAAAAATACTCATTGAAGGCAGAGACATTCTACCTCTGAGCTACAACCCCAGGACAATTTTATTTATTTTTTATTTTGAAACAAGATCTCACTAAGTTTCCAAGGCTGGCCTTGATTCTGCAATCTTCTTGACTCAACCTCCCAAGTACTGAGTGTGTGCCACCGTGCCCACACATCATTTTTTTTTAATATGAGAAATTAAAAACCAATGAAATATCAAGTGTGGGGGGGTACTGGGGATTAAACCTAGGGGCATTCTACCTCTGAGCTACACCCTCAGCCCTATTTTATTTATTTTTTTTGAAATTTTCTGAGCCATTTTAATAAATTTCAGTCTTTTAAAGTCATTTGCTTCTTCAAACCCTAGAGATTTGGTTTCCGATTTTTTTTTATTGGTGCATTGTAATCATACATCTTTGTTAGGTACAAGCTGGTAAAGGCATACATACACACATCTCTCATTTAACCCTTTACCAATTCCTGCCCCATTCCCTCCCACTCCCTCCTTCTCAAGTTCAGTTTAGTGATTGATTTTGATATGTTTGTGAAAGTACATCATGTGCATTAGGGTGTTTC
>PVLC010003227.1:0-32091 GCA_004027655.1 Graphiurus murinus | reverse complement strand
CTGCAAATGACATGATTTTGTTTTTCTTTATGGCTGAGTAAAATTCCATTGTGTACCTATCCAATAGTTTTGTAATCCATTCATCTGTTGATGAACATCTTGGCTGGTTCCATAGTTTGGCAAATAGAGTCCCAATAGGTTGATGAGAGACTCACTGCTTGCTGAGGCTGTCCTCAAACCTGTGATCCTCCTATCTCAGCCTCCCAAGTACTGGGATTATAGGCATGCACTACCACATCCAGCTCAAGAATTAGTTTTTAAAAGTTAGATTTCAAAGCATTTAATGGCTTAACAAAATCCTCCTAATAAATTATAAACCTATAATACATTACAGCCCCAATTTTTATAGCTTTATTGGTGCAGTGTAATTATACAAAATGGTGAAATTCAAAGTGATATATTTATATATACACACATCATTTGGTGTACTTATAATTTTTATAGAAATGTATTAATGTATACATATAACAATGAGTGGAAGGAAATGGGTCAGAATGAATCATCATCTCTAAGCAGAGGGACTGTGGGTAACTGATAATATTCTCTGTCTACCATTCTGAGATTTCCAAATTGCCTCTAATGAGCACATATTAGTTTTATAATAAAAGAATTCCTGCACAAATCATTAGTGAAGAGAGAGAATATTATAGTCATCTGGGTCTGAGAGATAATAGAGACGAATTTAGGTGGTAGCAGCAGAGATTAATGTAAGAGACATTATTAAAGGAAACTCATCATGACTTGGAGACTCTGTGCAGATAATGAAAGTAACAAAGAATTTCAAGTTTTTGAGTCTGGGTGATAGAGTGAAAGATGGTAACATCGACAGCAAAATCAGATCAATTATCTTTTTCAGATATGGGAAAATTGCTTCTTTTCAATTTACTATCTAGAACATAATATGTTGTTTTTGTCCCGATACGTCAGATAATCCTGCAATTCAGTGAGGCAAATATACTGACAAAATGGACCACTGAAAACCTGGGTGTTTTTGTTCATGGTGGTTGAAGACCATTAAGCAAAATCCATTCTTTAAAACTAAAAGTATAATAAAAATATCAGACATGGAAAAGGAGAAGAGAACAGATTTCCATGTCTAGTTTTAACTAAATAAATAATCCACTTCATTTACATGACAAAAGTCTTTGCAAATTGAACTACATATGCAGCAGAGACACTGTTTACATCTGCAATCACCAAGTTACATTACAGAGCAAACATGGCACTAGAGATCATCTGATGAAATGTATGTTTACATGTTTAGCTATTTCTCTTTAATTCCTAGTTTGCAAAACTCTAGGTTCTCGTCCAACTTCCTCACTTTATGGTTGGGGACTTTCAGGGCCATAAAGGAGTTTCTAAAGGACTATCATATAGAGAGGTAACTACAGAACTTGGACTAGAGCCAGGGAGCCCAAAGATATCAACACCTAATCCAAAGAAATGATCTATGTCCAGTTTTGGGAGTTTTTTTATTTTTATTTTTTTGGTACTGGGGATTGAACCTAGGAGCATTCTACCTCTGAGCTACACCTCCAGACTTATTTTATTTTTTTCTTATTTTGGAACAGAATCTTGCTGGGTTAATGAGAGTCATGCTAAGTTGCTGAGGCTGGCCTTGAACCTGCAATCCTTCTGTCTCAGCCTCCCCTCCCAAGTACTGGTATTACAGGTGTGTACCACCACACCCATCTATCTATGTCCTTTAAAAACACTCCTTAGCCCAAGCATGATGCCACAAGACTGTAATCCCAGTACTTGGGAGGCTGAGACAGGAGGATTGCAGGTTTAAAGATAGCCTCAACAACTTAGCAAGACTCTCAGCAACCTAGCGAGACCCTGTTTCCAAATTAAAAACAAAAAACAGGGTTAGGGGTGTAGCTTAGAGTAGAATGCCTCTGAGTCTAATCCCTAGTACCAAAAAAAAACCCAAACACTATTTACTTCCATGCTACACCATCAGTTGTGATGTTTCTTTTTTCTTTTCTTTATTGTGGTACTGGGGATTGAACCTAGGGGCATTCTCCCTCCGAGCTACACCCCTGGCCCTGTTTTATTTTAATTTTTTTTTTTTGTACTGGAGATTGAACCCAGGGGCATTCTACCTCCAAGCTACACCCCCAGTACTATTTTTTTTATATTCTTTATTTTGAAACAAAGTCGCAATAAGTTGTGGAGGGCCTCACTAAGTAGCTGAGGCTGGCCAGGAACCTGGATCCTCCAGTTTCAGCCTCCCAAATACTGGGATTACAAGTGTGTGCCACCATGCCCATTTTTTTTTTTTATTTTGAAACAGGGTCTCATTAAGTTACAGAGGGCCTCACTAAGTTGCTGAGGCTGGCTACAAACCTGAAATCCACCTGTCTCAGCCAGCCTCCCAAGTACTGAGATCACAAGAATGCACCATCACACCTGGCTTTAATAGTGCTTAAAAAAATCCTACTTCGACGTAGCCACAAATGAAGTCATCAGTAGGGTTTTTCTTAGGATCTCTAATGTTTTGATGATGTTTTTCTCATCACCGTAGTAATTTTTTGGTCAACTGCATCCCTCCCTCTTGCGTTGCCATTTGCCTTTTCCTTGTGATTCATCGGGCTGCTGGCCATATTTTCAGTGAGGGAGGGAGGCTGCAGAGGGAATTGCTTCTCTTCTCTATCTCAAATTCTTTCATCCATAAAAAAATATCTGTTCTCCCTACTTCTTGGAAACCAGTTATATTTTCAGTACTGTGCCAGTTTCCTGAGGAGAAAGCAGCCTTTTAACTTCCAAGTATTTTTGAATTTTTTTTTCCGGTACTGGGGATTGAACCCACGGGCAGTCTACCTCTGAGCTATACCCCCAGCCCTATGTTTTATTCTTTATTTTGAAACAGGGTCTCACTAAGTTGCGGAGGGCCTCACTAGATAGCTGAGGCTGGCTGCAAACCTGGGTTCTCCAGTCTCAGACTCCCAAATGCTGGGATTACAAGTGTGCGCCACCACACCCGGCTGAAATTTTTTTATTTCAGTATTTGTCTTTAAAAACTAAGAATGTTTTCCTCCCCCATAGCCAACCTAGCATTACTGCAGTTTTAAAAAGTATCAATTCCTTAATGTCATCTAATAGCCCATATTCAAAATTTTCCAACTGTCCCAATTGTCTGGGGACATATAGCAACCAGTTGTCCCACCATGTGGGGCTATGATTACCACTGTGTTTGAGGTAATAACAGCATATTCCCTCCTGTTATCTGTACTTATTTCTCCCCTTGCCACCTGGAGATGCTCAGTGTGGTATTGTGCTAGCACTCTGTTAGCCCTTCAGCCAATGCTTAAAAAAAAAAAAAAAAAAACTAGGGATTGAACCCAGGAGTATTCTACCTTCAAGCTACATCCCTAACCCTTTTTTATTTTGAAATAAGATCTCACTAAGTTTCTGAGGCTGGCCTTCAACCTGCGATTCTCCTGTCTCAGTCTCCCAAGTACTAGGATTACAGCCATGCACAACTGTGCCCGCCTAGCTAATGCTTTTTACATAATAAATATCCTTGCCCGAATTATTAATTTCTTTAGGGGTTATAAAATGATGATTTTTCTCATTCTATGCTTTATTTATTTATTTATTTATTTATTTATTTATTTATTTATTTAGTGTGGGGGGAGTTAGGGGCTACAGGCTACACCCCCAGCCTTTTTTATTTTTATGTTTTCATTTTTGAGACAGGGTTGCTAAGTTGCCCAGGCTGGCCTCAAACCAGCAATCCACCAGCCTCAGTCTCCTGAGGAACTGGGATTACAGGCATGCATCACTATGTTTGGCTCATTCTATCATTTCATCTACATTGATAATCTGGCTCTTTCTATAAAGCACTGCTTTCAATTATCAGCTGAGCTCTTTGGTGCGAAATTCAGTTCCTGCTAAAAAGGTAGAATACAAGTTCAATTCTTTACTTAGTTATCAATTTTTATTTTATTTTATTTATTTATTTATTTATTTTTGCGGTACTGGGGATTGAACTCGGGCATTCTACCTCCGAGCTACACCCCCAGCCCTATTTTTTATTCTTTATTTTGAAACCGAGTCTCACTAAGTTGTGGAGTGCCTCATTAGGTAGCTAAGGCTGGCCGGGAACCCGGACCTTCCGGTCTCAGCCTCCCGAATGTTGGGATTACAAGCATGCGCCATCACACCCGGCTAGTTACCAATTTTTAAATGAGATAATTGGATTAATAGTCACCTGAAATGGTATCAAATTAGTCCCTTTTGCATCACATTTAATTTGTTCTTTTCGAAGCAACAATGCTCTTAAGGTGTAGGAATCTCCAATTCATGTTATAAAACTTCCTTATGAAATAGGTTCATTCATATCCAGAGGACCAGTGTTTTTACATGGTGTTTAGGTGCGTAAAACCCGCTTCACTTCTGTAGACAATGCACTTAAAAGTATCTTAACCAAGTCTCGAAAATAATGTTAAATTCAGATGTGATATTCCATTATACTACTGAATTTATTTCTTTGCAATGTAAAAACACATATAAAAGCTGAGCATGGTAGTGCACACCTGTAATCCCAGTACTTGGAAGACTGAGACAGGAGGATCCCTGGTTCAAGACCAGCTTCAGCAACTTACTGAGACCCCCTTTCAAAACACAAAAAATAATAAAGGGCTGGAGGTGTAGCTCGGAGGTAGAATTGTCTTGGGTTTAATCCACAGTACTATAAAAAAGAAAAAGACAAACTCCATATAAAGACACTGTTTTTTTGAATAACAAAAGCCAATTTAATTTTTTTCACCTATGATATTTTTCCTCTTTGGCCATTATTCTATTGTTGACCTTATTTTTAAAAATTGGCAGTATAAGGGTTGAATTACAGACTGGCAATTTTGTGGATTGATTTATCTACAAGTGATTTTGAAATTAGACTGGTATGTAATTCATAAAATTAAATACTATATCAGAGCCTTTTTTTTTTTTTTTTGGTACTTGCGATTGAACCCAGAGACATTCTGCTGTACTGCCAGCCCTTTTTATTTTTTATTTGGAAACAGGTTCTTGCTAAATTGCTGAGGCTGCCTTCAAGCCTGTGATCCTCCTGTCTTAGCCTCCCAAGTACTGGGATTACAGCTGCACACCACTGCACCTGGCTTTTACCTTTTTCCTTTTACATTACAAGGGCATATTCAGTGCAGTGCTCAGGAGAAGGCCACAGTTCTGATAAAGGGTAAAAATGAAATAGATTTAAGTTTTAGGAATGAAAAAAGACAATTAAAAAGATTAATGTATTTTAGAGGTCATTTCTACTTCAGTATTCACCTTATTGAAACAAATTGCTTTTGTTTTGTTCATCACAGCCAAGTATTTGGTCTATGATCAGAAACCAACAAATGTGTTATTTCAGGAGTCATTTAAAATTTTTTTCTTATAAAATAATTATGTATTTAAATTAGAATTTCAGATAATGAAAAATAAAATCACTCTTGTGTATGTGTAGTACTGGAGCTTGAACCCGGGGGTATTCTATCTCTGAGCTACACCCCCAGTTCTATTTTATTCTTTTATTTTGAAACAGGGTCTTACTAAGTTGTAGAGGGCCTTACTAAGTTGTTGAGGCTGGCCTCTATCCTACAATCCACCTGACTCAGTCTTCCAAATACTGACATTACAAGCATGCGCCATCATGCCCAGCTTAAAATCACTCTTATTCCTATCACCTAAATGTGACTATCTTTAACATTATAAGAACAACACAAGGAAACAAATACACTTACTCATAAATGAAATAATAGCAATACCAATAATAATAATAATAGTTCATATTTCCTGAAACTTTACTATGTGCCAGATGCTTTTCTAAGCATTTTCCTCATTAATCTGTTTCATCTTGGAGTAGGTATATATTATCTCCATTGTACAGTTGTAGAAAGTGAGGTACCCAAATGATAATTGTAACATGCTCAACATTACACTGCTAGAGAGCAGAGCTGGGATCCAAATTTATTTAAGTGCGCTTATATGGATAGCCCTCATTTAGTCTTACTTCTGTGTGTGGTTATATATACTTTGATCATTACTGGTATTTATATTGACGTGTCTCCTGTCATTTTGGTTGTTTGAAGATCGTGTGTGTGTGTGTGTGTGTGTGTGTGTGTGTGTGAGTGTGTGTGTGACTGGGGATCAAACCCAGGGGGCATTCTACCTCTGAGCTACACCCCCAGCCCTATTTTATTTTATTTTTTTTTATTTTGAAACAGAGTGTTGCTAAATTCCTAAGGGTCTCACTAACTGAGGCTGGCCAGGAACCAGCGATCCTCTTGTCTCAGCCTCCCAAATACTGGGATTACAAGCGTGCACCACCACAACCAGCTTGATTGAAGCTCTTAGTATTTTCTCAGGAAGGTTACGTGGGATCAGCATTTCCTGAATTATTTACACATTGATGGGGTTTGCTGTATTTATAACTCAAAGAGTTTTTTTTTTTTTGTTTTGTTTTTGGTATGGGAGATTGAACCCAGGGCATTCTACTTCTGAACTTCACTCCAACCCTATTTTATTTTTAATTGGAAACAGTGTCACTAAGTTGCTGAGGCTGGCCTTGAACCTATGGTATTCCTGTTTCAGTCTCCCAAATATTGGAATTATAGGTGTGTGCCACTGCACCCAGGTATAATTGAAAGACATTTTCACAAGGTATAAAATCACATGTTCTGCCTAGAGTATTGTAAATGTGTCTTTCATTTTCTTCTGGCATAAAATATCTAAGACAGCTGATGATATAATTTTCTTTATTTTTTTTCTTTTTGCCTGGCTGTCAAAGCTTTTTTCTTCAAAGTCCAGTAATTTGCCAGACTATATCTTGATGATATTGGTCATTCTGGGTTGATTTTCTGAGGGATATATTGAGTACATCTTATCTGAAAATCTGAAGTCCACAACATTCCATTGGAGTCTGAAGTGTTCTGAAGACCATGATGCCACTAGTGGAAAATTCCATACCATGAAACATTGTTTAATGCACATGATTATTTAAAATGTTGTAAAAATTACCCTTCAGGCTCTGTACATAAGCGACGTAAATGTATTTTGTTTTTAGACTTAGTTCCCATCTCTAAGATTTCTGATTATATACATATGCAAATATGAAAAAAAATCTCTCAAATCCAAACCACTTGTGGTCCCATGCATTTCAGATAAGGTATATTCAATCTCTTTTCTTTTATTGTTCCCTTTGCCTGCCTTCTTTATTTGTCACATTCTCTTGAATAATTTTTATGTCTTCTAAATTTAAGATATCCTACCTTACATCTTTTATTTTTAAGTATTATCTAATTATCTGTTGTTTATTTGCCCCACATTCCTTCTAGTTTAGTCTTCATTTCTGAAAAGAAATTATTTCCAGTTACTTCTCATTCTTTCCCAAATTTTGTCACATCATTTCTGAGTTATTCTTTTTCGGAAATTTTATATATTCTTCTATGACATTTACATTTTTCACATCATGTAATTTTTCTTAATATAGTTCAGCTAGATTTGAAATATTATGTTTCAGTTTTTATTAATGTTTCCTGGACATGTCTTTCTGGTGTGTTTTAATTCTGTAAGGATATTAATCTGTTGCTCATTTTTACATGAAATTGGTTTCTGAACTTTTAGGTGGAATCTTTATTTAGGTTAATTTTTTCTAATTTCATGACTATGGAGCTCCATCCTGTATTGCTTTTGAGAGTTGTTCAACATTTTGGTGAATTACTTTCTGAAATCTTCTTGTCCTCTTTAATACTTATTTATTATTTTTTAATTTTCCTTCTCCTCCCTTTCCCTCCCTCCCTCCCTTCCTTCTCCTTCCCCTCTTCCTCCTCCTCCTCCTTTCTTTCTTTTCTTCTTCTTCTTCTTCCTCCTCCTCCTCCTCCTTCCTCCTCTTCCTCCTCCTTCTTCTTCTCTCTCTCCCTCCCTCCCCCCCCTCTCTTTTCACTTCTACATTTATCTGAGCTTTCTTTTTTTGTTTCTCTTGTCCTTGTCCTGGCCAATATGGATTCTAATCCCACTTATTTCCACTTGGAGCTTTGCCCTGCAAGGGAGCTTTGGGTGATTAGTTTTTGTGTTTGTTTTCTTGCTTCTTTGTTTTTGGTACTGGGGATTGAACCCAAGGGTGTTTTACCTCTGAGCTACACCCCCCAACCCTTTTTACTTTTATATTTTGAAACAGGGTCTCTCCAAGTTAGTGAAGGTCTAGCTAACTTGCGAAGACTGTCCTTGAACCTGAGCTCCTCCTGTCTCAGCCTCCCAAATACTGAGATTACAGGCATGTACCACCACATCTGGTGTGGGTGATTAGTTATTAGTTTGGAGAGTTCACAGAGGGGTCAAGCCATTCCCAATCTAACCATAGCTTCCTTATATTCAAACACTGTTTGAAAGGGCAAGCCCCTTCCATTTTCAGCTCATGTTTACAAATTACCTCACTGACTTTTGAGTGAATTACTTTAGAGTTCTCAGACCTCTCAGATACCATGTTCATTCCCTCCCTGTTGGTACTATTTTGGTCCTGTAGCTATCTCAGGTTTGTACCCACCCATTGTTTTCCCCCCTACTAGGGATTGAATCCAGGAACATTCTACCTCTGAGCTATACCTCCAGCCCTTTTTATTTTTTTATTTTGAAACAAGGTCTCACTAGGTTGCTCAGAGCCTCCCTAAATTGCTGAGGCTGGCCTCAAGCCTGTGATCCTCCTGTCTCAGCCCAGCCACTGGTGTTACAGGTGTGTGACACAATGCCTGGCCCACCCACTCTTATTTGGTCGTTCAAGATAGGGGGAATTGCCGGTCATGGTGGCCATGCTTGTAATCCCAGCATTTGGGAGGCTGAGACCAGAGGATCTGGCCAGCCTCAGCTACCTAGAGAGGTCCTCCGCAACTTAGGGAGACCCTGTTTCAAAATAAAGAATAAAAAAATAGGGCTGGGGGTAGTTCAGAGGTAGAATGCCCCTGAGTTCAATCCCCAGTACTGCAAAAAAAACAAAAGCAAAAAAGATGGGGAGAATTGTTTTCATCTAGTTTAATTGTAGATTGTATCAGTGAATTTTGGTTTTGCTTTCCTACTTGTCCTACTTATTTTTCCTGTCTGAGTTTTTATAATGGTGGTATTTGGAGAGACTCAAAACTATGCTGCCACAATCACCTCTCTCCCAGAGTTCTCTGCAAACTGTAGAACATAGATCAAAGCCTGCCACTTCTGTGCCACTTGTTTTATTTAGCTTTTGTAGTTTTGCTTTATTGTATAGAGGTGTTTGAGACAGAACCCAGGGCCTTCTGCATGCTAGACAAAAGTGTTTTACCACTGAACTACCCCCCCAACCCCCAAGTCCCATTTTAAACTCTTTGTTATTGACAAATTGTCATCTCAAGAGGTTATACAAGATAAATATCCAGTAATGATACAAGTTAAATAAGTTTTAGCACATTTATACACTGAAATATGGTACAGATATTAAAGAAAATGAAGTTAATCTATTTTACAGATAAATAAAAATACAAAACATTCTGTTAAATAAAACACTCAACTTACTCACATAGAGTATGGTTTTTTTTTCATGTTGAGGAAGCAGGAACACAGAAATACACAAAATTAAAATTTTCACAAGAATCATAAATACAACGGAAATGGATAGAACTGGAAAACATTATGTTAAGTGAAATCAGTTAGTCACAAAAAGTAAAAAATCATATGTTCTTCCTAATATGCAGAAGCCAGGGAGAAAATGAGGCATAAGAGGGACTCCAGATGAAGGGGAAACCTTAGGTGAGCAAAGAAGTAGACTTAACTGAAGGGGATGGGGAGAGGGGAAACCCTAATGCACATGATGTCCTTTCACAAACATATCAAAGTCAATCCCTAAACTGAACCTGAGAAGGAGGGAGGGCGAGAGAATGGAGCAGGAATTGGGGAAGGGTTAAATGAAAAATGTGTGCATGTATGCTTTTACCAGCTTGTACCTAACAAAGATATGTATAATTACAATGTGCCAATTATAAATAAATAAATAAATATAAATAAATTACAACTAAGTTATACCAATTTATACACCTGCCAGTAGTATATCTAAATGGATGTTTGATCACATTTCTGCCAACATGGTATTATCTAATTCTACAAAATACGTCAAGTTGATAGATGAGAAAAAGGCATCTTATCTAGTTTTACATATCAGGATTTATATTTTTCCATAAATTCATTGGCTTGATTTAATTCTTTTGTGAAATTCTTGTTACTTGTCCTTGTTCTTGTGGTATTCATCTTTTTCTTGGTGGTTTATAAGGTTCTTTATATATTAAAATTAATCTTTTGGCTTATCATTCATTTTTGCCTTTTTTATTTTATTTAGGATAATTAATGATGTATAAGAGAGTGTTCATTTTTTCTGCAGTAAAGTCTTTATTTTTTGTGTGTAGAAAGTCCTTCTCATTTCAGATTTACATAGTTGTTCGCACGTGTGTGTATGTGTGTCTGTGTATATGTATTCTTTTTTATGTGTGGACTGGGGATTGAACTCAGGGGCATTCTACCTCTTATCTACACCCCTAATTCTATTTTGTTTTTTTATTTGAAACAGGACCTCACTAAGTTGCTAAGGCTGGCTGTAAACCTGTGATCCACCTGTTTCAGCCTCCCAAATACTGGGATTACAAGTGTGTGCCACCACGACCAACTTCCTATATATTTTTGTAGTCCTTACTTGATTTTGTTTCATACATCTAGGTCTTTAGTTCATCAGAGATTTATTTGTGTAGTCTATGAGGTAGCATTTAACTTCATTTTTAATGCTTAAAGGCCAGTTGTTCAGTGCCATTTATTGAATAAGGTTATATCATTTTTTCAGATTGTTTTTATAAGTCTATACATTTCACATTTTTAAAAAAAACAGTTTTGTTGAGGCATAATTTACAAACAATAAAATATGCTCTTTTAAGTAATTAAGAGTTGTAGCAAACATATGCAATTTCAAAGCCTCCACTCCAAGATATAAAATATTTCCATCATCCCCCCAAACTTCCCCCATGCCTCTATACAATCAGCCCCCTCCCTCACCCTATACCCTTGTAACCAATGATCTGTTCTCTGTCCATAAAATTTTGCCTTTTCCAGAATGTCATGTCAATGGAATCATACAGTCCATAGTTTTTTGAGTCTGGCTACTTTCACTTAGCATAATACATTTAAGAGATATCCATGGCTGGGTATGATGCTGTATGCCTATAATCCCAGTACTTGAGAGGCTGAGACAGGAAGATCACAGGCTCGAGGCCAGCCTCGGCAACTTAGAGAAGCCCTTAGCAATTTAGTGAGACCCTGTTTCAAAATTTTAAAAAAATAGGGCTGGGGATGTAGCTCAAAGGTAAAATGCCCCTGGGTTCAATCCCCAGTACCACACACACACACACAAACACACACACACACACACACACACACACACACACACACACACACACACACAAAGAGACATCCATGTTATGGCTGTACTATAATTTAACAATTTGCTTGTTCAAGGATATCAGGGTTGTGTCTACTTTGGGGGCTACAATGAATAAAATTGCTATAAACACTCATGTAGAAGACATGTTTTCATTTATTATGGGTAAATGCCTAGGAATGGGATTTCTGGGTCATGTGGCAAGTGTATATTTAGTTTTATAAGAAACTATCAAACTGTTTTCCATAGTCACTGTGTGATTTTCCATTTCCACCAACAATATGTGAGAGATCTAGTTAAGCTGCATGGACTTGTCAGTATTTTTAACTTTTTAACCACTCTACTAGGTGTGTTATTTATTTAAAATAATTTAGATATTTTAAGCCGTGTCTCCAAAATCATCTCTCCAAACACTAAGACCGGATGCTCCTAACTTACTCAGGCCATCTCTAAGAGCAACCTTTTTCTTGTTTCTGTTTTTGATTTCCATTTCTTTCCCTAAGCTTAAAGAACCATAGAACATCAAAGTAGAAGAGGACCTTAGACATAGCCTAATGCTAAGGTTGGCAAGCTTTTTCCGTAAAGGGCCAGATATATTTGGGGCTTTGCAAGCCATTCAGTCTCTGTTACAGCTCAACTCTGTCATTGTACCATGAAAATAGCTGTAGGCAATATGGAAACCAATGGGCATATGCCAATAAAACTTTACTGACAAAAGCAGGCAGCTAGCCAGATTGGCCTGTGGACCATAGTTTGGCCATCCCTGGTTTATTCTAACAACTTTATTTTATAGATGAAAGAACTGAACTCAGATTTCACCCTTTCTTAAGAGTTACAAGGAAATAAGGCAAATACCAGGATATCTGCTTTCACCCTAAGAGACATGTTTGAATTTTATTCAAGATGAGTGTGCCTTATGCATGATGCCCTGGTCTAGCAAAAGATGTTAGATAAAGCTGGTAATAAAGAGCCTTTCAAAGGTTTTAACTGCACTAAAATTTTAAGGACATCTTATATATTTGCCATTCATCTAGATGTTAATTGGTTTTTGAGCCTGTTTTATCTCTGGAGTAATGATCAATTTTGAGTTGTAACAAAATAAAGGTAATAAAGGCCCAAGTGAAGCAGTTAAAGAAAAGCATGCCACATTGCCAGGTAGGTTGGTGTATGCCTGTAATGCCAGTACTTGGGAGGCTGAGACAGGAGGATCACAGGTTCAAGGCCAACATCAGCAACTTAATGAGACCCTGCTTCAAAATAAAAATAAGATGGGGCTGGGGGTATAGCTCAAAGGTAGAATGCCCTTGAGTTCAATCTCCAGGACTAGAAAAAAAAGAAAGAAAAGAAAAAGCATCCCACCCTTTTTCTCATCTTGAAAAGACTGTTTCCAATTTTGGAAATGTCCAAATTTGTTTATCTCTTGAGACAGCCATTGAACATCATGTAACAATCCCATCTTCAGTGTTAATTCTTGATTGTTTTGTTTTGTTAATTGTTAAAATAGATAAATATTCTTAGGTCAAATGACAAAAACAAAAACCAAAACCAGGAAAACATTATACTCGTGGTTCCATCACGCAAATCTAAAAATAAACATTGGCCGTGAGTACTCAGGGAAAGAACATTGTTTAGAAAAGTCATCCTGTATGTTTTTTCCTCCCTTGCAGCATTGGAAGAAGTATGACATCTATGAGAAGCAATCCAAAGAAGAAACTGACTCAGTAGTGCTGATAGAAAACCTTAAGAAAGCCTCTCAGTGATGGCGATAATTTAATTTCACCTTCAAGTGTGACCTTTTGAAGATCCAACACCTTCTCCATTCGTTATCTGGGGACTTACTAATGGAAAATGAAACTACTGGATCCTTTAAAAACAGGCAGCTCATAAGAGCTACGGGTCTTTATGTGTCATGCATTGAAAAACTAAAAAAATGGGCCCTTTGGAGAAGAGAGTGGAGTCATGCTAATTGAATTACAAAAGCAGTTATCCTTGGCAAAGTCCGCCAACTTGGGGACAAAGCAAAAAGTGAAAATGACAGTTGAATTAATCTTGTCAAGAGTTGTGACAGCTTCCTAAGGATTCTGTGTTTGCTTTGTATTTTCTGTGTCAAATGACACTGAGAAATTTTATTTGTGAGAATTCATTTTGGTTGTAAATGGTAATGTTGAATTTGACTCACAGACAATAGGTAGCAAAGTTAACCCAGTCTGGTATCTATTGTTTGAGATCCTCTTGAGTTATGTTTGTGGCTATTAAAACAGTCTGGAATCATCAGCCCCTTTAATAGCATCTTCCTCTATTTTGAAAGTCCCGGAAATAGGCATTGGCCACGAGAGTGAGAACTGCAGAAAAAGCAGAGGCAGCTCCCTGATTTTGAGGGGAGGGGTACTGGGGATTGGACCCAGGGGTCTTCTACCTCTGAGCCACACCCCCGGACCTACTTTATATATATATATATATTTTTTATTTTGAAACAGCATTTTACTAAATTGCTGGGGGCCTTGCTAAGTTGCTGAGGCTGGCCTCAGACCCATCATCCTCCAGTCTTAGCCTTCCAAGTACTGGGATTACAAGCATGTGTCATCACCCCTAGCCAGAGGCAGTTTCTTGTCCAAGATCATTCCATTCCATTGCAGATAACCCATTGAATATTAGAATTTGATCAAAAAAGTCTCTATGTGTTTTGTCTTCAACTCTGCTACTTAAATCAAGTATTGACTATTGCCTATTCCCATGTATGAGAGATGCACCCCAACATGTTTACAATGTAGTTGGGGCTCCTCAGTTCTTGCCACTTTTTTTCTCTTCCACCAGTCATTTCTGAGACTTTTCAGTTACCCAACTCCCATACCAATTTTCCCTTTCCCTTCTCCTTCATTTCCTTCCTTGTAGCCTTTTGATATTCATTGGAAATGAGGATTTAAATCTGCTCAGAACACATAGAGGAGCAGGGAGTCAATTGCATCTCAGGTACAATGTGAGTAGACTGAGAAACAATGAGCAATTCTGATATATTTTGTAACTTCTGTGTGAGTCTGCAATTGTTTGAAGTTTTTCAGCATTTGCTGTTTATGCATTTTTCTAAATAGAAATGAGGTCTAATTTTCACTTAAAACTTAGCTGTTCGCTTGAGAGAATAGAATAGTTGTATGTTTCTCTTTCTTTACAAAATGGGCCCTAGGATTCCTCCTGTCCCTGCCACAAATGGTTAAGTAGATTTTGTGTGTTATATTGCTAGCCATCCATCCAAGGCTCCAATGTATGTACTCACTTTTTTGCATATATTAGGGTTCCAGTCTCCCCACATTCCCATAATGTATGCATATATACATCTCCTACATCTTCTAAATTTAAAGAAGTATTGGGAAATGAGAGGTATACCCTTCTCTCACATACAGACTCACATTGTTGATAGGAATTTGAGAACTTTATATCACAAGTTCTCCAAACATTTACCAGTCAATATTAATAAGATGATGCTACTTGCAATTCCTGCTTTTAACAGGGGGGCTAAGAGACCCCTGCTCTCCACAGGCTCTGGGGAAAATGTCTTCCTGTTTCTATGATCTGTGCCCTGGCACCTCTGAGTAAGTCGGGGTGCATGGCAATGGTAGAAGTAAAGGTGTTTCCTCCCTGAACTTTTGTTTTGGAAATCACTGGGGCTAGGATGCAGGCACAGTAGACTATTCACTAAAAAGAATTCTTGGTTTTCCTTTGTAGGTATGAGACTGCTTCCTAGCCAAGTCTTTGTAATTCTGGGAAGCAGGACACTTAAATGCCTCACCCAAAGCCCTTTTGACTGTTTGCCGCTTTTGATGGCAATAAGGAGGAAGCTTTGAAATTTCCAATGATGCTGATGCTGACAGTCCCACAGCCTAGGAGGGAGGAATCCTACTTTGTTTCCACCCTCCTCTTTTAACAGCAAAATAGCTAAAGTAGAATTGGGCAGTAAATTGTTGGGAGGGGATACTGGTTTTGATTTATTGTTGCTGAAATTGGTCACCAGGTCTTGGGAGCTATTAATCCATCACTAGTTAAAAAAAACGAGTACATTTATTTACTATTTTGTTTAACCTATATGGGTTTTTCCCTATATACCTAAGTAAACCCACTGTAAGGATGATCATTCTTAGACTTCTGTTCAGATAAGTTTTTTTTTTTTTTTCTGCATCTGGGCACTAAAGGGTTACATGAAACATTGTTAGTATTTTTGGTAATGTCTTCAACTAGGAGTAATTTTTAAGTTCTTGTAGACAATCTCCAGTAAAATAAATATTGTCTTTTTGTAAGTTACTTAAATGATTTCCTTTTGTCTTATTATTGGGGAAACTGTTATAAGGAATTGGTGGTGAAAATGGAGTTAAAATAATAAACATTGTAAAAATTCCAAGGTAGCTATTTTGTCTTATAGTCATTTATTATAATTTTCTCTGCTCTTCTAGTAGGCTTATATTTTTTGATAAGGACATACATGGACTTAGTTTAAAATTTGTATGGTCTTTGCAAACAGTACCCAAAGGGACTTACAAATATGGTAAACTGTAGTTATAATAGTTATAAGTGGAGAATTACTCCTTTCTAATATTAAGCTGAATATTAGAGTGTAGTGTGCTTACTGTCATGGTGTACATGATGTATAGAGGGTACACATAGTATACGTGACTGTCATGGTTATGTGATGGGAGTGTCTAGTGAAAGTTAATCATATTTACAGGTTAAACTTGAGACTAAGATTAGTTTTCAATAGCTGTCCTCTTAAGTGATGGTGCTATGGTTTCATGCTTTCTATAACTACAGCAGCATGACTAGATAGAATGTTGCAGAGGTTTTTTTGTTTGTTTGTTTTTCTCTCACTTGTGTTAAGTTCTAAGAGTGTGTCATTAGCCAGACCACATTTGTTAATTACCGTCAATCTCTACAGGATCCAATCCCTAGGATAGGGCAGAAGTGCTTATCTTGGTCAGGTTATTTCCATAACTATCTAGAATTATCCAGGAAGATTCTGGAAATCTCCAGGTAAGTATAAGTATAATTTACTTGCTTGTTTAAATAACTGGTGGTGGTGGGGTGTGTGTGTGTGTGTGTGTGTGTGTGTGTGTGTGTGTGTGTTTTACTGGGGATTAAACTCAGGGGGCATTCTACCTCCGAGCTACATCCCCAGATCTTTTAATTTTTTGTTTTGAAATAGGGTCTTACTAGGTTGCTGAGAGTCTCACTACATTGCTGAAGCTCTCCAACCTGTGATCCTTCTGTCTCAGCCTCCCAAGTACTGGGATTACAGACATGCACAACCACACCTGACTCAATTTCTAATTCTTAACAAATCAACATTGAGTATTATGACAGAAGACATTTAACTGAGGACACACATCTGCATGGGATTGATAGAAAACTAATTGCTGTAGCTACAAGCATGCTCACTTTGTCTCAGGAAGAGTGGAGCCAGAATGATCCAAGCACATTTGCCTTACAGAGTAATTTACCATTTTGTCATTACTATGAACTCCTGCTTCTTTAAAAGTGCAACCTTATGCTCCCATCAATAGCATATTATGCTACTAGGATATTAGTAGTTTTAGAAGAACACTGATTTCAGAACTGTTTTCTTTAAAACTCTAATAATTAATTAAGCAATAAATTTTTGGAAATACTATAACTAAATCTGGCTATGCCTTTACTTTAAGCAAGGAAGATGTTTTACTGACATTTGGACCTGATAGATAGTTTTGACATCCATCCTCAAGATGATTTCTTCCTGAAGGATCTTTGGCCTTTGACTTTATGAGTGGTCACATTTATGGTTTACCATTAGCAACAGGACAATATTTCACTGTTGGTTTTCAATATGTATTATATAGATTATTATGTAAGAAGAGAAAGTCAATAGTTACTTAGTGACTACTGTGTGCCAAGTTCCTTGTGTTCTGTCACTTATTCCCCATGAAATAGCTGCATTCTACTAATTTTACAGAGGGAGAACGTGAGATAGAAAATAAGTTATATCTCAACATCACACAGCTAATAAGTGAGACAGAAAGCAAGTCAGCCTGACTTTAAGGCCTGTATCATGTAGCTTGGGATATATTTATTTGCTCCAAGGAGGTAGTTACTAAAGAAGAAACACCCAAGCCAGACATGGTAGTGCACACCTGTAATTCCAGTATTCGGGAGGCTGACACAGGAGGATCATAGGTTTGAGGCCAGCCTCAGCAACTTAGCAAGATCCTCAGCAACTCAGTAAGGTCCTGTTGTAAACAACAACAAAAAAAGTAAAATAAAAGGGCTAGGGGTATAGCTCAAAGATAAAAGAAGCAGAAGATCAGGGTGTGGTGGCCCATGCCTGTCATCTCAGTACTTGGGAGATTGAGACAGGAGCATCACAGGTTCATGGCCAGCCTCAGCAACTTAGTGAGACCCTGTTTCAAGAAGAAATTTTTAAAAAGGGCTGGGACCTAGCTAGAAGCAGGCCTTTAATGAAATGGGAAGAACAACGTAATTGGATGAGCCTGGATTTTCACAAGGGCCCAGCTATGGTTATGATTGGCAAATATTTCTTAAGCCTGGCAGATTATAGGTAATTTTGCCTAGAAACACAAAAATGGACTATGTATAAGATAGATTGCTTGTATAATGACTGTGTTTGATGTATTACCTAAAATAGTCCATTTTACTTCAGTACTTGTAAATTTGGTAATTGAATTTAACGTTTTGATTTTTATTTGATCAAAATAATAATACATGCACATAATTTTCAGAGTATCACAAGGCTTGCTGTAGTTTGGATCTTAAGCATTACCCAAAGCCACACATGGTAAAGGCTTTGTCCCCTTTATTGGTCCCCTCCCAATAGTGGCACTACTGGGAGGTGGTAGAAACTGTTAAAGGGGTATGACCTAGTAAGTCTTTGGGTCATTGAGATAGTGGGACCCTGTCCCCTTCCTTTTCCTCTTCTGCTTCCCAGTCATGCTCTTCTACCATGGTGTGCTGCCACTGGCCCAAAGCAATGGAGCCAAGCAATCATGGACTGATACCTCTAAAACTTTGAACCAAAATAAGCCTTTCTGTTTATAAGTTGGTTATCATAGGCATTTGTTATAGTAACAGAAAGCTGAATTACATAGGGCATATTAAGAAACAGCTGTCCTATGCCTATGATCCCAGTATTTGGGAGGCTGAGACAAGAGGATCACAGGTTGAGACCAGCCTTAGCAACTTAGTAAGACCCTGTTTCAAAAAAGGGGGGGGGGGGGCTGGGACTATAGGTTAAAGTAGAATGACCTTGGGTTCAACTTCCAGTATTAAAAAAAAAAGAAAAAGCTGTCCATTGCCCCATCTACTTTACCCTTCATTCCTGCTGTCAGAAAAGATGTCCATAGCCTAACTCTTAGAACCTGTGAATACATAACTTCATACAGCAAAAGGGACTTTGCAGATGTGATTAAAGTCACAGACCTTAAAATAGGGAGATTTTCCAGGATTATATGGCCAGCTCTAATCTTGAGCCCTTAAAAGCAGACAAATTTCTTTCCTGGAAGCAGAAGAGGAAGTCAAATCACAGAAATGACTCAAAGTGCTGTTGCTGCTTTGAGAATGTAAGAGGCCATGTACAAAGTGTGAAAAGGAACTGGCTACTACCAGTAACTTGAATAAGCCTTGAAGCAGATTCTGCCCCCAGAGCCTCTATATATGAGCAAAGGCTTATTCAAGGATTTCTTTTGGCAGAGTATAACTACTGAATATCACCTTAAAACTTAGTGCTATTTTATTTTTATTTAGGATTAGAGATGGTCTGTTTCTAAATTTCTGCCATGTAATATGAGGAATTGGTTTTCTTTTTTTTGGAGGGTGGAGTTGCTAGGGATCAAACCCAGGGCCTCATGTTGGCTTTTTTATCTGCTTCCACCATGCAGATATATACACAAATACTAAAATTGTTAAAATATCCAGTATTAACCAGTTATGGTGGCCCATGCCTGTAATCCCAGTACTTGAGGCCAGGCTTTGCAACATAGCAAGATGCTATTTCAAAATACAAAATAAAAAGGGTTAGGGGTGTAGCTCAGAGATAGAATGCCCTTGGATCCAATCTCCAGTATAATAAAATACCTAGTATTTGCATTATACCATGTAAATATTACTAGACCAATTTTCTAACTTGCATATATTTTTCTCCCATGTTCTGTTTATTTTGTTTTTTGTTTCTACTTTTGGGGAGATTTCCTTATCTTTATCTGAGCCTTAGTTCTCATCCTTAAAGTTTTTTTTGTGTGTGTCTGGTACTGGGATTAAACTAAGGTGGATGCTACCTCTGAGCTACACCCTCAGCCCTATTTTCATTTTTATTTTGAGACAAGGTCTTGCTAAATTGATGAGGCTATCCTCAAACCTGTGATCCTCCTGTCTCAGCCTCCCAAGTATTGGGATTGCAGGTGTACACCACTATGGCCAGCTCTCATCTATAAAATTTGATTAAAGTCCTATCTGATAGGATTTTTTGTGAGGTGTCAAACATGTAAGTGCTTAGCACAACAAACTTCAATAAATGGTAGTTGTGGGACTAGAGATGTAGCTCAGTGGAAGAAAGCTTGCCTAGCATGCACAAGGCCCTGGGTTTGATCCTCAGCAACACACACACACACACACACACACACACACACACACACACTTTAAATGACAATTTTTACTGCACATACTGTTTTTCTAAAACCATTTCCTTTTCCCTTATGTGAAAATGAATGACAATGCTAGTAGAAGCAATATATCTTTTTTTATAATATCAGGTTATACTATAATATTTGCCTTTATTATTACTGAATTTGTAATGATGTGACATTTTCTAATTATACTATTTTTAGAAAAATTATGGTATAAATACAGTTAATATTAACTCATTTATGCTTTCTAAAAACACTTAAAATCAGCATTCAGGAGGCTGAGACCGGAGGATCAGGGTTCGCGGCCAGCCTCAGCTACCTAGTGAGACACTCTGCAACTTAGTGAGACTTGGTTTCAAAATAAAGAATAAAAAATAGGGCTGGGGGTATAGCTTGGAGTAGAATGCCCCTGAGTTCAATCCCCAGTACCACAAAAAAATAAATAAATAAAAAATAAAATAAAAACACTTAAAATCAAAAGTAGTTTTTTCTTTTTTTCTTTTTCCACTCTCCCCTCACCCCTGGGGTAGATACAAACTGGGAAAATAGTAACGGATAGGTAGTTGCCACCTGACAATAAAAAAGGTAATTTGGAGCCCAAACCAACCATTTTCTCAGGATGGGAGAATATTGTAACCCATTAACATGCAAAGGTCGCCATATATTCTGCATATAGCCCCAAATAATGCAGACCAACTGCTGGGGTCACTGAGGCAGCCAATAGATAGCAAATGTGCCTTAAGGCCAGAGGAGACCTGGAATATCTGAGAGCTCTGCAGGCAAGGGCTGCCTTGTTAGCCCTTAGGGGGGCCCTGGAGACTAGACTTAGAATTGCAGAAAAAGAAAGTCTAAAACAAGAGCAATGTAGTTTTACTTATTACTCTCTCTATTCATTATTCCATTCATTTGCTCAAGCAGGAATGATATTAAAACTATATGGCATGGGCACCAACTAATTAGATCAGATGCCAGCTCTAGTTAGTTGGTAGATATGTATCCATCATAGAATTAGCAGTTATTTAATTAGTACCTACTATGTGCCAGCACTATTGTAGACAGTGTACAATGCTGGGCAAGTTATTTCCTTTTTGTGTGAACTTCAGTTTTCTCACCTGTGAAGGAAAGGAGTAAGTGATCTATAGAGGCCTCTCAGATCTAACATTCACAATAAGTAAAGTTGTCATTTAAAATTAGTTTTAGGAAAATAATGAAAGCAGGTATAAATAAGCAGCAACTGACCCAAGACTCAGATTTCAAAATGTAGAATAGAAAACTCCTCAAATGATCCTATGAGTTACTGTTTGACAAGAATTGAACTAAAAATGAATTCTGCATGGCTTATCTCCATTCTGATTCCAAAGGAACTAGCGGGAAGTCAGTTAGTTGTAATAAAAAATGGAATCTGGACATGGTGGCACGCACCTGTAATCCCAGTATTTGGGGGGCTGAGACAGGAGCATCCCAGGTTTGAGGACAGCAGCATGTGGTAACTTAGCAAGACCCTGTTTCTTTTCCTTTCCTTTTTTTTTAATTGGTACTGGAGATTGAACCCAGGGGCATTCTACCTCTGAAGCTTCACCCCTTCAGCCTTTTTTACCTTTTTTTATTTTGAAACAGGGTCTCACTAAGTTGCTGAGGCAGGCCTTGAACCTGTGATCTTCCTGTCTCAGCCTCCCAAGTACTGGGATTACAGGCATGCACCACCACATCTGGCTGAAATCCTGTTGCAAAATAGAAAATAAAACAGGCCTAGAGGTGGAGCTCAGAGGTAGAACACCCCTGGATTCAATTCCTGGTAGCACAAAATGGTGTATTTGTTTTGTAGCCTTAACATTCAAACTGCATTCCACTATCCTCACCAGTGTTCGTACACCAAACATACATATTCTCCTTTCAGAGTCTACTACTTTATTTCAGCATCCTCTACCAAGCTGCTACCACCCCAAACCTGAGTCCATGTTCCAGGCCTTTCCTAGCTTCCTCTTTTCCCACTTGTCATTCCTCATTTCCTTTTTTTTTTTTTTAAACCTATCTCCTCATAAAACATTTGATCAGTTCATTCTTGCAAATGTGGTCAAGTAGGGCTAAGAAGTTTGTGGTTTACCATTTCTGGATAAGATTCATTTTACAAGGAGCCTCCCCCAAACCCTCCTGGATTTGGAGATTAGGTTTGGGCTACTACTTTCATGGTGGATATTTATTTATTTAGTACTGGGGATAAATTCTGAGCTATATCCCCAGCCCTATTTTAAAACAGGGTCCTGCTAGATTGATGAGAGTCTCACTACTTTGCTGAGGCTATCTTCAAACCTGTGATCCTACTGTCTTAGCCTCCCAAGTATTGGGATTACAGGCATGCACCACTACACCCAGCTTCGTGGTGGACTTAAAAAATTTTTTTATGGTAGGAAAGTTCGAGCATACATTATATAAAGAGGCTATTACAAGGAATCACCATGTACCCATCACCCAGCTTCAACAAGTATCAGTATGGTTAATCTTGTTTCATCTATATCTCCATCCACTCCCTACTCCCCACACAATGAAATAATTTGAAAGCAAATCCCAGACATCGTGTGATTTCATCTGTTAAAACATCAGTATACACCTCTACAAATTAAGAAGCATTTTATTAAGAAAAAAAAAAAAGACAAAGCTGGGGGTGGTGGTGCACATCTGCAATCCCAGTACTTGGGAGGTTGAGACAGGAGGATTGTAGGTTTGAGGCCAGCCTCAGCAACTTAGCGAGTCTCTCAGAAACCAATAAAATAAAATGGTTGGAGGTGTAGTTTCGAGATAGAATGTCTCTAGATTCAATCCCCAGTAACACACACACACACACACACACACACACACACACAAAGGTGCAGTAGGCTGCCCCTGTAGTCCCTGCTACTCAGGAGACTGAGGCAGGAGGATCAATTGTGCTCAGGAGTTTGATGCCAGCCTGGGCAATATAGCAAGACCCTGTTTCAAAAATAAAGGTGTAAATCATTATTATACCCTTAACAAAAATTAATTGATGTTATCCAAAATTTAACCAGTGTTCACATTTCTCTAATTGTCTCATAAATGTTTTCCCCATAATTCACTCAAATCAGGATCTAACAAGGTTCATGGTGGTTTTTATAACACTGATCACTGATGAGTTGTAATATACAGGAGTGAGGATTTGGGAACAAATGATTGGGTGTAGCTTGGAAGTAGAATGCCCCTGAGTTAAATTCCTAGTACCAAATTAATTAATTAATTAATTAATTAATTAATAGTATCCAAATGAAGTGAGTAGATGATACATTGCAAACCATAAAAATCATACTCTACTAACAAACAAATGATCATGTGATTTTCTTTCCTCCTCTTATCTCTGGGAGACATTTTCATTTTGTGGGGTGTGCTTTTCATTGCAAAGTAGTCATTCTCCTCGGTCTACTGTTTTTTACACACACGTATACACATTCATTCTTGAACTTTACTTTTAAAGGATGACCCTGAATGTTCCTGGAAAGCAGAGTGGCACAGGTGCCAAGTGGGTGAAGACAAGAGAAGACATGGAATCAGTCAGGAAGCTGAGCAACGGAAATTTGAGGGGCAGGATGGTTTTTAAATTATTATTATACAGTATGAAAAACTCATACAAAGCTAAATGAGATATTTATAATGGACCTTTAAATACCATTTAGTCTTTTTTCTGATCCCCAAATAGTGCATATTTGTTTGAAAAAGAGTCTACAAAAAGAAAACAAAAAATCACACAATCCCACTACACTGAGGAAATAGTTAGGATTATGGTGTGTTCTGAACCTTTACCGCACATCACTGAGAGGCAAAAAGAAGAAGAAAAAGAAAAAAAAAGAATAAGGACCCATATATTATTTCTGTTGTTTGAATGCTTGTTCCTTTAAGACCACACTGTATTAGAGAAGAGCTCTGCAACTTAGTGAGACCCCGCTTCAAAATAAATAAAATAGGCCTGAGGGTGTAGCTTAAAAGTAGAACGCTCCTGATTCAATTTCCAGCACCACACACACACACACACACACACACACACACACACACACACACACCATACTATATCTACTAATGAATATGACCCTGTCACCACAAAGTAGCTCTTTTCTCCCTTCCAGATTGCTGTAACTAAACATTCATTTAGTATCTTATTTGATTCCAAAAACTCTTCATAAGCACAGTAAGACATCTGTGAAAGTGTGAGAGAAGTGACAACTCAAGTTTAGCATTGAAATTGCACAGTTTTTATAAAAGCATAAAAGGAAAACAGCAGAGGGTGCAGCTCAGTGGTAGACTGTATTCTTAGTATGCATGAGATGCGTGAGGCCTTGGTTTCCATCCCCAGAACCAAAACCCAAAACAAAACAGAAACTCCCTCCAAGTGCCCACACATACACATAACTGCCAACCTATAAACTGTCTAGGGAATGTTTTTGCAAATAGTAGTATAGAGCACATCTGTCTTGTATCACCCCCCCACAGGACCAAAATAAGTGTGTTAGAAATGTAACATTAAAAGAGAGCACTTCTTTTTGATAATTGAAAATACACTGAAAACTTGAAAGCAGGGTAGAAATACAGGCTTCTGAGTCTGAATTTTAGGTTGAGAAAAATGATATGTGGTTAAGTATGTGCTTCTTAAACATGCTGAATTAACACTTGATCATGAAGTTTACAGTAAGTTGCTGCCTTGAATACCATTGGGAAATATTGATATAAGCCATGTGACTGTCACCAACAAGATATATAGATGCATTAGAGTGAAAAAACCTGATTAAATTGAACCATGGGGTCTGGGAGCAGCATTCCTACTGTCAGGGGCTGCTCTATTCCATTTTACTTTTTAATTGATTCATTTAAGAAACCTTTACGTGAATATAGATTGATTCTGTGCCAAATGTGATGATATATTAAGAATGAATAGGGCATGCTTTCTGTCCTATTCTTACTTATAGTTCATGGCAGGGACGGCAGATTTATTTCATCTTGTAGACCAGCTCTGCTTGGAGTACTGTTTTGAGCATGATTTGGAGGTTGGATTTGGGCTCAGTGGGAGGACAGCTAAGATAGGTTAGTGGTGTCTCTTTGGGTAGTCATGGAATGGGGTGAGCTAAAGCATTTGTGCCACTGAGATACCATCCAGGGATAAGGGCTTGAGGGAGATATAAATATATGTAAATTATTAATAATCTACAAGGCAGAATATTAGAAATTAAAGCTATAAAATGATGTCCAAGGAAAGTGTTGAAGACAGGCAGTTTGGAAAGGATGATTGAGATTTGGGGGCCAGGAGAAGACCCAGAAAATGTTCTCTCTAGTTGACCGCACCCTGATACATAAGTAGAATCTGAGTAAATTAACAAAAGAAGGGTACTCCTGTCTTTGGGAGAAGTTTGAAAACAGGTACAGATCTTGATGTCAGGATGCATTGTGAAGGAAGATAATGGAGATCAGCACATGAGCTAGGAGATAGTTAAGAAGGGATGGGGGGGGGGAGGATCCACCTTGTGCCTGACCAACTGGCTGGGAGAGCGCAGATCCAATATAATTCGGAGGTGAAACACTAGGACTTGATGAATTGGAGAGAGATGGTCAAAATATTCAAAATGATATAGATATTCAAAACAATAAGCTTGGGCAAGAAATTCTGGGGATGGGTGAAAAATATGAATTTCATTTTGGACATATCAGATGACAGTGGAGCACTAGAGGGACCCTTATGTTATGATTTCCAGTGGGGTAGGGCACTCAGGGCTGGCAATGAGAGGAGAGCAGCTTCAGGTGTAAGGGTGATAGGGAGCCAGCCATCAGAGCAAGACCAATGGCGGCACACCCCAAAGACAGTGCAAACCTTCTCAACACAGGGTAAGAAAATCCCAAATCTAATTCTGCTATGGGGCATTCATGGGATGGCAAGTTAGATATTATCAAAAAAGAACACTGAGCCTGCTATGGTGGTGCATGCCTGTAATCCCAGTACTTCAGAGACTGAGACAGGAAGATCACAGGTTCAAGGCCAGCCTCAGCATCTTAGCAAGACCATGTTTCAGATTTTCAAAAAGCAGGGCTGGGAATGTAGCTTGGAGGTAGAATGCCCCTGGGTTCAAGCCCCAGTGCCACAAAAACAAAAACAAAAAACAGAGCACCCATCTGGCACTTGCAGCTCAAGAGTAACCCACTTTTGCCCCCTGGGGGCCACATGTGGAAATTAAAATGGCCACTTTGAAACCTCTTGAGAAGGGACATTATTTTGGAGCCTGCAAGACCCCTCTTCTTGAAAGTTTTTTATAGCTCTTTCTTGAACTCTTTTAAGCCTAACTCTACTTCTCTGTCCCTAGTGAAGAAAACCACCAGGGCTCAAATTCTGCAGCATTCTTTCTTTCCAGAAGGGTTTAACCGCTGAAAGCAGACTACGCCTTATCTACATCCTAGCACTGAATTGAGATCCTCTGTGCTGCTGCTGCTGTCCCATAGCTACTGGCCTGAGTTCTGGACTGGACCTAACTCCCTTCTGGATCCACCAAATCCCTCTTTTTGACTAAGTCACTGGCTGGCTCCGACCTTTGCTAGTAGGAATACTGAATTTTCTCTTCATTTATGTTTTCTTTTGCTAACACCTTTTTTTGAAGAGGAACTTTTCATTTTTCATTCATCCATTCAAGAAACTTTCATTAAAAGGCTATAGTGAGTCAGGTACTGGAGATGGAGGCCTTCAACTTGCTGTGTTTCAGCCTTACCATACAGACCGAAAACAATAGCTTGTTATGTGATGATTCTGCTAAGAAGGAAGGACCTGTGGTGCAGTCGCAGCAGGTCATAGGGAAAGGTGACTTAGTCTTAGAGGGTAGCATAAACTTTTCTGAGGATGTGACATTTAAGCTGAAATCTGAAGGATTGGTTGAAATTGGTCGAAAGTTAACTGTTTTGAAAAATGTGAAACCCTCAAGGCTATAAAAAGAAGGGGCTATCCTGGCTTCTCAGTCTTCTAAGATGATAGTGTAGCAGGGAGACTCAACCAATTCACACGTGACATTCCCTAGGAGACTGGCACAGCAACCAAAATGAAAAGTGTACATCTAAAATAAAAAATAATTACCATGACAATCAGAAAGTCAAGAAATGTAGAAATAGAGGAATCCCCTCCCAAAAATGTCCCTCCAAAATAGATTCCCCTCTTTGGAAAATAATAGGTATAAATAGGTAAAGAAATGCTGGTTTTCTTGAAATAGCTATGTTTTAGTTTCTTTCTGTCATTTTTTCTTTTCTTTTTCACGTGTGTGTGTGTGTGTGTGTGTGTGTGTGTGTGTGTGTGTGTTTTACTGGGGATTGAACCTATCTATCTCCGAGTTATACCCCAGACCTTTTTATTTTTTGTTTTGAAACAATATCTCACTAATTTGGTGAGACTGGCCTCAAACCTGCAATCCTCCTGTCTCAGCCTCCCAAGTACAGGCATTATAGGTGTATGCCACCACACCCTACCATATTGGGTGAGTGTGTGTGGAGGGGGTACTGAGGATTGAACTCATGGGCACTCTACCACTGAGCTATACCCCCAGCACTTTTTATCTTTCATTTTGAAACAGGATCTCAAGGCTGTCCTTGAACCTGGGATCCTCCTCAGCTTCCCAAATACTGAGATTACAGGTATGTGCCAGTGTGCCCAGCAACTTATGGAAATTCTTTGTTTTATTCATACAATTCTTCTGTATTTTGAGATTGTTTTAAAATTAAAAGTTAGTAAAAATAACCCTCCTCTTCCATATGAATAGCTCCTCAAAGGGTAAAGACAATTTACAACAGTTATTCTATTCTACTTCTCTTCCTTGTTCACTTGTTCACTCCTCACTCATTTATTCATTCCTTCTTGAGCAAGTCCTGATCGCATATCTGCTTTGTGACAGGCCCAGAGCTGGGCACTGTGGATACAGCAGAGAAGAAAATCAAGCACCTGCTCTCGTGGAACTTGGGGGCACTTGTGGGTGACTGAAGGAAATCAAACAGTTCAACAAATAGTTCTATTCCTTCTGTGACCAGATTATGAAGGAAGGATCAGGGTGGAGGGGTGTCATGTGAGAGAACCTACCAGAAGGTTCTGAACCTGGCAAATTGCCCCCCCCCGGCACCTAAGGCTATAGGGATGATAGGGATGCAAAGGGCAGTGAGCCAAAGAGATTAGCACTTCTTTATGAAAAATGGAGTGCTAATCTCTTTGGCTGAGAGGAAGGATTTACAAACCCAGGTGAGGAGCTTTGGAGTTGTTACCTCTGCTCCTTTAAATGCAACATGATATTGAAAGGAGATTACCTGGATTTGAATGACAGATGCTGTGTCCCAGTGATGG
Source organism: Graphiurus murinus (assembly GCA_004027655.1). Taxonomy (NCBI): domain Eukaryota; kingdom Metazoa; phylum Chordata; class Mammalia; order Rodentia; family Gliridae; genus Graphiurus; species Graphiurus murinus. The sequence continues at coordinate 3,635 of PVLC010003227.1, read as the reverse complement.
AATGGAATTGTAAATGAGGAAAGGATAGCCTTGGTGCCTTACTACAAGTTGGGACCCACCAATGGTAAAGGTCTAGCCAATTCCTCAGAATGTTGGGGACCCCTCAGAAACCAGGGCCCAATCAGAAACCAGGGCCCCATATCTACTCTACCCTGTCCTTATTCCCTGTTGGTCACAACTCTGCCTAATAATAGAGCTATGGCAGTGAGCCCCTTGCTACACAATTTCAAGTTGAATATGATTTGAGCCCTGAGGAGTTCTGAGGACAGGAAGCATGCCCATGTCTAGAATAGGATTTGCCTTACAGCCTCCATAAAAAACTTAATCATTATAGTCATTGGCATATATTTTTTCCTCAAGAAAATTAGCCATTAAATATGGGAGTGGACTTGAAGATGAAGCTGATGTGCTTGTGAAGCCTAGTGGCTAAACCATAATAAGCTTCGATGAGGATGGATCCAAGATGGCGACTGAATGAAACAGCTCTCCCCAGACGCTGTGATTTCGAACAAAATTTACCATATAAGGAGCATCTTAACAGAAGAAAAATACAACAACAAAAAAAGTGAAATTTGAACTACACCTAAAGAAGATCAAAAAAGCGGAATCAGGAGGGCAAGGGGACTTGCTACAGCCCCGCGCCCAGGGCTACGGCCCTGCGCCCTGCGCAGCGGTGGTTCGGCGCCGCGCGGAAGAATTAGGCTGTGGAAGGAGCAGCGGGACTGAGCCAGATGCTGTGAGCGGCTAACTACACGGGGACACAGCTAACAGCCCAGTCGTGGCGTTGGCCCCAGATCTCCACGAACTACCCAGGTGGGGATCGCCGCAACACTCACAGTGTCCAGAACCCCCCGTGGAACAGTCGGCAGAAGCTCCCGCGGGCCAGTCGGAAGCTCCCGCGGGCCAGTGTCTACGTACCACCCCAAAGATGGAGCAGTGAGCAACGGCGCAAAGGAGGAAAGAGCACAGGCGTGAATCCAGCTTCTTGATGGACGGAAGAGAAGGAATACTGGAAACTCGAACACAAACTCGGAGAGGGGAGCCTGCATGCGCTGGGAACGGCGGCTGCCATCTTTGCCGCCAGCCCCTCCCACCAATTTCCTGCTAGCTACGCAGACCATCATTGTCCGATGGCGCCCCCAGCCATCAGAAAGGGAACAGGCCGAGCTTCAGGGAGCCATAAGTCGGGCCACGCACACCTCAGGTGCAGGGTGCGGGATTCACAAAACAAAGGATAGACTCAGCCATCTGCCCTGCTAGAGCCTACACAGGGCCAGAAGGGTGGAGGAACCCAGTGCACACAGGGTATCTGGAAAGGCCTGGCTTTTAGATTGCTAAAGCAAAAAGCAGAGACAGAGACGCAGCCAGACCCAGTGGAGAGTCCACAGACATAAACTAGCAGTGGGCAATTCTCTGCCTGCACTGACAGAGCAAATTAAAATAAATAAATAAATAAATAAATAAATAAAAAACGCCAAAGACACACATGAAAATTTAAGCTCGGTACTTACGAACTAGCAGAGCGTTGGTTTTAGTGTCTGTTGGCTATTTGTAGATTTTGGGTTTGTTTTTTTTTTTTTTGGTTTTGGTTTTTGGTTTTGTTTTGTTTTGTTTTTCTCGTTCTCTGTTGGTGTTAAGTTTTAAATTTGATCTGTCTAAACTCTGTTATTGCTTTGATTTCTTTATATTTATTTGGATGAATACTTGCTTTGTTATCTCTCGCTTAGGTCATTGAACCCCCTCCTTACCCCTTTTACAAGCCCCCCCCCATATTCTGCTCTGCTATACTTTACCTCCTCTCTTTTCATTTCCTCTTTTTCCTGTCACATATCAATATCTACCATCTCTAATCTATACCCCCTTCTTTACCCTATCCCTGCATCTATTACGGTGACCTCTCACCCAAACTCTATCTCTGAACACACCCTGTCACCCCTAAACCCCAACTACAGATATTGGACAAGAAAACTTGCAAGAACAGCAAAGATATAAATCGAAGAACAGGGAAACCATGGGAAGGAAAAATAACATGGAAACAATGAGCCACCACAACCCTCAATAACAGATCTCACCAACCCAGAATGGCAGAGACTACCAGAAGAACAATTCAGATCTTTAATACTAGAAACAATACAGGATTATCAGAAAGAATGTAGGCAGAGCTTTAAAAAAATAAAGGAAGACATAAAGGAACAAATAAACAGAGAATTCGAAGACCTAAAGAGAAACCAAACAGAAGCACTGAAGGAAGTAAAAGATGAAATAATCGAAATGAAGGCATCAATGCAAACTATAAACAGCAGATTAGATCACATGGAAAATAGAATATCACTCTTAGAGGATGATCACTAACAATGAATCTATAGTACATAACTTAGAAAAAAAATACGACAATACGAATTGGACATCGAAGAGATCTGGGCCAATTTTAAAAGAGCCAACCTAAGAATAATAGGCATTGAAGAGGGATTAGAAGTTGAAACTTTTGGAATAAACAACTTCTTCAAAGAAATAATAACAGAGAATTTTCCAAACATAGAAAGAGAAGTTGACACACAGGTTCAGGAAACATACAGAACTCCCTCGAGACAAGACCAAAGAAGAGGTTCACCACGCCACATAGTAATCAAATTGACCAATGTAGAGGCAAAGGAGAGAATCTTAAAGGCAACGAAAGTAAAAGGCCAAGTGACATTTAGAGACAAACCAATTAGAATTACGCCAGACCTCCCGAATCAAGTCATGAAAGCCAGGAGAGGCTGGAGTAACATATTCCAAACTCTGAAAGAAAATAACTTGCAGCCAAGATTCTCATACCCAGCAAAACTCTCTCTTAAAATTGACGGGGATATAAAAACCTTCCATGCCAAACAGAAACTGAAGGAATTTTTATCTTCCAAACAAGCACTAGAGAAACTACTTAAAGAGATTACTACAAAGAAGAACTAACGAGTAAACGTCAGAACCAGAGAAACAATAATTTCCAGGAAGCAAACAGCTAAGCAAAAAAGAACAAACACTACTGCAAACAGAAGACAAAACTCAAAATATTAGGAATTAAAAATCATCTCTCAATAATCACACTGAATATAAATGGTCTCAACTCTCCAATAAAAAGGCACAGGGTGGCAAAATGGATCAAAACCCAGAATCCATCTATATGCTGCCTGCAAGAAACACACGTTACAAGCAAAGATTCCCACAAACTAAAGGTGAAGAGCTGGAGTAAGGTAATACATGTCAATGGAACTCGGAGACAAGCAGGAGTAGCAAGTATGATATCAGATAAACTAGACTTCAAGCTCAAGCTTACCAGAAGAGACAAAGCAGGTCATTTTTTACTAGTAAAAGGAACAATCCAGCAAGAAGAAATAACAATTATCAACATATATGCCCCAAACATAGGTGCAGCCACTTTCATAAAACAAACTCTATGTGATATAAAGACACACATAGATCCCAATACAGTAATACTAGGAGACTTCAATACTCCTCTTACATCTCTAGATCGTTCCTCTAAACAAGAGGTCAGTAGAGACACCTCAGACCTAAAGGATACCATAAACCAAATGGACCTATTAGACACATATAGACTTTTACACCCAAATACAACTGAATTCACATTTTTCTCAGCG
>PVLC010003226.1:0-100577 GCA_004027655.1 Graphiurus murinus | reverse complement strand
GCGCCGGGACAGATCTCAGACCCGCCGCGGGTGCCCACGTTGAATGTACCACGGTTCTGGTTTCCGCCTGGATGCGGCGCAGGGTGCCAGGGGTGCTGTGTCCCGGGGCCCGCTGTTCCCAGCGTCTGGGTGGCCCCCTAGGCTCCTGGTCCTGCCCTTCCACAGCCTACCTCCTCGGCGGCGCTGAGCCCGGCTGCTGCCTGCCCCGGTGGAGCCGGGTCGGCGGGGGTCCGTCTGGGTGCGGCGCAGGGTGCCAGGGGTGCTGTGTCCCGGGGCCCGCTGTTCCCAGCGTCTGGGTGGCCCCCTAGGCTCCTGGTCCTGCCCTTCCACAGCCTACCTCCTCAGCGGCGCTGAGCCCGGCTGCTGCCTGCCCCGGCAGAGCCGGGTCGGCGGGGGTCCGCCCGGAGCGCGGAGCACGAATTGCTCCGCGATGGTGTCTTTTCTTGTCCTCGCTCTGCTTTCTTGATCTTCTTTATTTGTTTGTGGTTCAGATTTCGCTTTTTTCCTTTTGTTGAAAAGATCTTTTTATGGTAAATTTAGATCCAAATCAGGGCGTTTGTGAAAGGATGGTTCACTCCGTCGCCATCTTGGATCTCCTCCCTCCAGCATATATTTTTGACACCTTTATAAAAAATCAACTGGCTATAAGTGTGAGGATTTGTCTCTGCATCTTCTTTCCCATTGCTCTGTGTGTCTGTTTTTATAGCAGTACCATTCTGTTTTTGTTACTATATCTGCATTAATGGTTCTTATTGCTCAGAATTGCTTTGGGTATTCTGGATCTTTTGTTCTTTCACATGAATATTAGGACTGTTTATTTTTTCTAGTTCCATGAAAAATAACCTTGATATTTTGATAGGGATTGTGATAGGAAGAATAAATATTGTCAAAATGGTCATACTACCAAAAGCAATCTACAGATTCAAACACAGTCCTGAAAATCTTGAAACTTCCTTAGTTTCCCTTATCTTAGTGTGCTCTTTCTTAAAGGGGGGACAAGATAGGTTAGGTAAACTCAGGGCTAAAAAACCTTTAATTAACATGCCTGTGTGCAGAGCTAAACAACCCAAAGTTTATAATGATAGAGGAGACAGATACAAAATGAAGGCAGAGGTGCCAAGATTTTATTCTGCTCTTAGTTACTCATTGGGCATCTGTAGGCCCAAATGAAGAGTCAATGTTTTTAGCAAAAACGGCTTCTAATTCTCTGTTAACAATTTTAAAATGGAGTTATCCCAGTTGAATGCACAAATATATATATATACCAGTTTCAGAATTTCAAAAGATCCACATTTTTGCCATTTGGAGTTCAATATTGAGTTTAGTCAGAGTATACTGATTTCCTACACCTGAGTCAAGGCACCATCAGTGAAGCCAGCTGGAGTTTTTGTTTGCTTGTTTCTTTGTTTCACATATGTTTTATTCTAGTATTTCCATCTTTTTGTGTCTTGTTTTTAAGTCTCCAATCCATTTTAAATACTTTTATTGGTCGTTAATTATATATCATAGTGAGGTTCACAGCCATACAAGCCAACATACACACAGGTCTTGGTAATTTCCTTCAGGTTCCCTTCCCACTACCCACCCCGCACTGTGCGTAACAGTGAGGTTGGTATTGACTCCTGCATAGGTGGACGTAGTGTAATTTGAATTGTTTCTTTCATCCGTTCCTCTGTTTCGCCTCCTCTCCCATCCCCTTCCACTTCTGCTGGTCACTCTTCTTAAGTAGATGGAACTAAGTGAGGTCAAAGTCAAGGGTAGTATGTTTTTCTTTCATGTGTGGAAACTATAAAGAAAACAGGAAACAAAAGGTACCTTAGGTAATTGACTAGAGTGATCAGCTGATGGTCAAAGCTGAAGGGAGACCTCAGGCTTCGATGAACAAGTTTCCCTAGAGAATCCCTTGTGAAGTGATCAGTCCAGAGCTTGCTCTGTCTTGGGCCAAGTGTGCTGTTTGTACTCTGCTTCTTATGGTACCAGCCTTGAGTTGATTTTGCTCTTTTGCATGTCTTGGAAACCAGTTCCCTTACAGTGACTGGAGTGTCAAGGTGCCAGGTAACTTGCCTTCATGTGCACCTCCCAGATGCATGAATGTCTCTAAATCATTCTTTTATAGGGGTGGCTGTGAGACTATGGCATGTCACCGACACTTCAAATTAGGGCTGAAAGGAGGAATGTCACTTTTTTGTAACTTTGGAAGAAGATTTGCCCTTATATGTTTTTATTAGGTCAGACAAAAAAGGGTTGGACACAGCCAGAGGTAGATCTATATCACAAAGCAATAGGGTACAACTGTAGTTTATAAAGTGCTTATACTAAATGGATGGAAACAAAAAATCTAAGGGCCCTTACCTATAAGCAAACCTGCCTCATACGACACTGGACCTTCTGCAAGGTCTAGTGCTTTTTCTTTAGAGATGGAACTCCTAATCTTACAGGGAAGAGAGTAAAAAAATAGCTTGAATAAGTCACAGTGTCAACCAAAGATCTGGGACACTTGGGATTCTAAGAGTACTCACCACAGCCTCCAGGTGAGACCTCAGACTGGAGGGAGATAACAGATAAGTTCAATCTTTGGTACCAAGAGCTGAGTCTAGAGAGAGCTGGAAGCAAGGAGCATTACTTTGGCATCCATTCCTGATTGTCAAAAATGCCAACCTAAAGACAAGTTGAGGCACATTAAGTGTGAGAACAAAGAGCTTATTTGAACAAAAATGAAGATGACCACTCATGAGGAAAACATGAAGAAAGCCCAGAAAAATCACCCTCCTTTTTTTTTTTTGAGGTACTGGGGATTGAACTCAGAGGTATTCTCTGGGCTATTCCTTCAGTCATTTTAATTTATTATTTTGATACAGGGTCTCACTAAGTTGCTGTGGCTGACCTTGCTATCCTCCTGTCTCAGGCTCTCAAGTACTGTAATTACAGGGGTGCACCCCCACCCTGGCTCCCATATTTTTAATTTGAAGTTACCAGCAAAGAGCCTTCTGTCTGGACATGTATAATTAGAAAATTAAGAAAAAAATCCTGTTAAGCCAATGTGTCTGTTGAATGACAATTTGTGTACAAGGTAGTTTTCTTTAGGAAAGAGGATTAGAAGTCTAATAGAAGGATAGGATACATATGATACAAACAACGTTGGTCTTAGAAAATTTCCTTGGTGACTTTGGGATTACAATGTGAGGTTAATAACAACCTTGTATGTTATTAAACCTACAGTATGAGTATAAAGCTTACAGGTTAGTCTGCTAGATACTGAGATGACAGTAAAAGCCTCTGAGAGGGTCTTTTGTGCTCCATAGGAATAAATGAGAACTAAGCTAGTTTTATGAAGCCACTGGTACAGCACTAAAAACACGATTGTATATATCAGCAGTGGCCCCATAACTGAAGTGTTAATCTTAGTAGGTTTATTGCCACGAATATGAGTAGTAAATATTTATATTCTGAATCAATGAATAAATAATAATGATGGATCAGAGTGTAGTTCAGGCTTGGGATAAAAACAAAAGTTACCACAAAAAACAAAGGCACATTCTAAACTGTGTGGAAGCACAGTCAATAGATGCAATGTATGCTATTCCATAATTCAGTGAGAAATGGCATCATTGAGAGATGTTTTGATGACAAATTTCTCTTTGTGGTAAAGTATATATAACATAAATTTTATAATTTTAACCATCTCACGTGTACAGTTCAGTGGCATTAAGTATAGCTCACTTTGTCATACAAGTTGATGATACATTCTTAAGACAAAGGCCATGTTCTCTCCTGTAGGTGTTTTAATTATTTAAACATGGGAAAACCAAACCTTTCCCAGAGTCACTGAACACAGTCTTACTGTGTCTTGTTGGGCCCAGGGAAATCAATCATCAGGAGGACACAGGGAAAGGAAGAGTATGGGTATTTGTTGTAACTCTTACACATTTTGAAGTAAGTCCTAGTATATATTGTAGGGCTTTTGAGAAAAGTTTTCTTTGTATTTGAGTCAGCACTTTGTTCACATGAGAGGACATTATTAAGAGTTTATAAATAAAGACAGTGTATGAATCCATCCTCAGCCATGTACACATACGCTAAATGGGGAATTCGTAAATCTATTACTGTAGAGATTCATGGAAATGAGTAAGGAAGAAATGAAACCTATCAAAGCAGTAAATGTTTGCCCCCAATCTAATTAAAGGTATTAGACACCAGGGGAGTTCTGTGTGCTTCTTAGAATAGCTGAGTTTTTTTTTTAGAAAACCTTCATATTGTCAAAGTGTGAAATGAACATTAATTACCGGGTATTAAGGCAATATGTAAAATCAATATTAAACTTTAGGACTGCTGTTTAGTCCTCTTAGACATCTTATGTTACATAATGGAAATGTGAAGGAGTATAATTGTATTTTAGGATAAGAATTTTGATATGTTTTTTTAAAAATGAAAAATGTTAACCATTTTCCTTTTCATGCCTTTTTTAACATTAAAATTTATTTACCACATGCTGGACCCTAGAATATCATTTATTGATAAAAATCTGATAAGATTAAACTTTCTTTCTTTAATAATTAGGTTTCTAATTCAGAATGACAACTGTGGTGACATCACTTATATACACATATTTCTAAAAATTCTTTATGTCTTCTTTACCAATCTTAATATTTGATTAGTCTTGAATGTTGTATTTTAGTATGAATAAATCTCCTAGCATTTAGAATTATGATTTTAGCCACTTAGGCACTATCATGTCATACTAAAAGATATAGATAATTTTCATTCTAAAGTTCTTTGGCTTTTCAAAATCTTAACTATTTTAAATGTGGGTTATAGAAATAAATAATCTAGTAACACAGAAAGATTAAACATTCTAAAAATTTTTATTTTCCATGAGGCAGTTTCAGTTGCTCTGATTGTGAGTGAATTAATTGTGTAAATGTAGATGATGATAGTGATTTATGTTTGTCTTGTCAAAGACTACTTCCAAGTATACCATCTCCAAAATAAGTATTAGCTTCTCTAGCAAAACTACCTCTAAGTGTACTTGGTTATATTATTACTAATTACATATGGATATTATTTACAGTAGTCTTTTTTGTTGAAAAAGATGGATAGAATTAGAAGTACAGTTGAGATTAGGTTCTGTCAGTTAAGTTTATGCATTGTTTTTCTTCTGACTGGATGATTCTTTGAGTCTTAGAAAAAGGTCCTACAAATCCCCTAAGATTCTTCTCAATGTAATTTTCTTAGGTATCTTCATCCAGTTTTCAGTCTGAAGTCTTGTGAATCTTCATTTTCACATCTATTTATAAAATTGCATGCAAGAAAACTAGAAAGTCTCACCTGGTGTGGAACCCTATTTGGTGATTCTTTTCAGTATTTATTATTTGGTTAAATAACATAAGAAATTAAAAAAACTACTCATCTTAAATGGAGAATCTAGTTGGTAGGTGAATGGCTTGCTTGCTCTGTGTGTGTGTGTGTGTGTGTGTGTGTGTGTGTGTGTGTTTTGAAGTTCAGTAAGCAGAAGATTCTTACTGGAGAAACAGCAAGAGATAGTAAAGTCTTCTATTTTATGTGGTAATGGGACATGATGGATTTTGTTAAATATTTATTGCAAAGGTGAAAAATCAAAACACTACCTATGGTACCTATAGAACTCATAATCAAATAAATGCTGGACAACATATAAAGCAAATCTTGTTTTTCATATAATTATAGTATAAATGTTAGCATATTTAGGTCACATACTGTTCCAAAACATTAGGAAAGCTCAAGGTAGATTGACACCTACGCTATTTTGTTTTTAGAGTGAAGGCATTGTCAGAAAAAGGTTAAGTGATCCTGAGCATCCCACTGGGCATGGTGCTGGGTAGGATACAGAGATGAACCTTAAGGAAACCTCTCACCAGCTGTCTCAGTGCACAGCTGCATCTTTTGGTCTTACCCCTTCTAATGCCTCTTTCACCCTGCTAACCAGGTGAACACATGATTCTGGCTATGTATTCTCAGTGATGAAAGCTATTCTGGTTCCACATTACCCAAAGATAAAGTGTAAATTCTGTAGCATAAACTTTCAAGACTTGATACTTGTATGATTGTTCTCTCCTCTAATATTGCTCTGAATCTACTTTTCATTTTAGCAGCAAATTGTTCTCCATACTCCTCTTCTTGCTCCTTTACATGTTTACCAGTTTGCATATCCAGTTTCTTTCTCCTCGGACATTCCCCCCCTCTTCCCATAGTCTGCCTTCAAAATTAATGGAGTACATGTCCTTTAGGATGTTTCTTGATGTGTTTTGGTTACCTGAATACTTTTATATGTATCATATTTCACACTTGCTTTATAATATTTGCTATTATTGAAGGCATTGGCTCCATCTAATAAACAGATTTGGAAATCAGTGTTTGTTTGATCATTTTAGGTTGGATCAATGGTTCTTATGTTCTAGCTGTGCACGTGCGTGCACGCATGCACACACACACGTTACATAGCAAGACAAAAAAGTACACAGCAGATCCATACACCACCACAATCATATATTGTACTCATACATCATTTTTTTCCAAATGAATGTGTTGAGAGGCAGGCACAATTTTAGAGATGATAATGGAATTGTAGTCATAAGAGAGACTGCGCTGTTGGGTCTTTTTCAAGCTCTGAGAGATGTCAGATTTGGTTTTTCTTCTCCTACTCATTCTCCAACTTGTTTCTTAATATTTTATTCAGGTATATTTCAGAGGTAGGTGTTCCTTTCTTTAAAAATATATTTAAATTTTTGAAGAGATTATACAGAGATCAAGCAGCTGAAATATGAAAAAGAATATGCTGTATGAAGTCTGTCTCTCTCAACTTTATCTCCTGTTTGTCTAGTTCCCATTGGCCCAGAGAGATAAAAGTCATCCAGAGATTTGTTATGCTTGTTTAGGTTACTATGCATGTATTTATGTTTATTTATCTCTTCTATTTATATGAAAAATATGAAATACTTATTCATTCTCTTCTTAGCTTGCTTTTTTTTTCACTTGACAATAGGTATCTTGGAAACATATTTGCACATGAGTGTATGGGTCAGGATAGTTACTGTGCTAATCCTAAAATTTGTGTGTCTTAACTCAACAAATCTCAGCCATACTGAAGATCTAGTGTAGGTCAGCCTTGGTCATGGTCCAATCCTCTTTTAAGGATTCAGGTTGATAAATCTTCATTTATCTGGAACATTGTCAGGCTCATGGTAGAGAAGAGAAAAAGGCATGGTAAACCAGTGTGGGCTTTAAGTCTTGTGTTTGGAGGTGACACGTGACATATATGGCCACATTTCACTGAGCAAAGCAAGTCACTCCTTTATCAGAGTTCATCAGAATGGGGTTGTATTATCCTCCAGCAGGAAGAGGCATCAAAATGGGGAAGTTGAGAAGAACTAGTGAATAGTGACCTGATCATTCCCAATTGCTACATAGAGAGCGTCTCAGCATTTGCAGCCACGCTGCTTTCACTGAATGGACGTGCCCTAAGACTTTTTATAATAGACATTAGGTTGTTTTAAACCTTATTGCAAATAGTCTGGAAAGGCATCATTTTCATATGCGTATGAGTTCATGTTAGGATAAACTCTGAGTAGTGAATTGTTAGGTCAAAGGTTTTTGTAAAGTTGGTGGCTATAGCTAATTGCCTTTTAATTTGCACCAGCAGAAGGTGAGAGTGCACTGTATCTATATACTCACCAATACAGTGTATTATCAAACTTCTTGGAATCTAACAAATCTGTGAAGTATAAATGATATTATACTAGTTTTTTAAAATTTATATTTGTATAGATTTATCCAGTACAGTATAATAATTTGATACTCAGTTGTTTTAAAATAGTTTATTAAAAAGTCAAATTTCCCCCATGTCATTTGGATGCCAATTTTATCATATGTAAAATCATTTAAATATTCAGAACTATTTTTTTTTAGTGTGTTAGGCAGAACTTTGGCTTCCCAAAGATGCTTATATCCTCATTCATGAATCTGCAGACATTTTTTTTAAACATGAAAAAGTGGAATTAAACAAGTGCAAATAAGGTTGCCAATCAGCTGTCCTCCAGATAGGGAGGTTATTCTGGGTTACCTGGATGAATTCAACATAGTTACAGGGTCAAGCAGGAAGCAGAAGAGTTGGTGTCAGAGTGATGCGACTTGAGAAAGACTTGAGCAGCTATTGTTGGCTTTGACTGTGAGAGGAACCATGGACCAAGAAGCTCAGGCAGCCTCAAGAAGGTAGAAAAAGCAAGAGCTGCAGAAGGTACTCAATCCTGCTGAGACCTTGACTTTAGCCCAGCAGAACTCATTTTGGACTCCAACCTGCAGAAGTGTAATATAATAAATTTGTGTTGTTCAGTATTTTCCTGATTTGTTACCAGAACAATAGGAAAATATTACATTATACTTTCTAATTTGTTCTCTTGGTTGGTTAAGTCATGTGTTAATATCGTTGAGGTTTTATAATACTTTTTCTAATATGGACAATCAAGTCCTGCCCTGCTGCTCTTAATTTATAGAGATTTATTTCCTCTTGTTTTTGTGTATATTTTACATATTAACTCCAAAATCATCTTGTTCATTTCCAGGGGAAAAATCTGTTGATATTTTATTGGAATGATATTTATAAATTAATTTAGGGAGAACTGCCATTTTATGACATCAATTCTTTCATTTTATCAATTGCCATTTTTTCTCATGTTTCAGTTGTCCTAATAGAATTTGCATATTTATTCAAAATGTAATTTCTAAGTATTTTCTATATTGTTGTTGTCAAAACTTGGATCTTCTGATTTTATCTTTTAACTGGAAATCTTTTGTATCTTCAAATATTGCTTTCTATATATTATTTTCATATTTTCCTACCTCTCTACATATTATGTTCATTTTGATAGCTTTCCACTGTTGTGTAATCCTCTTATCCACATACAGGTATAGTTTACCCCATCCATTCTTTTCTATCTATCACTTTTGACTATTTCTAACTGACCTAAGGTATACTATAGGATGGTCAAGTATAAGTAGTAATTGTTGCATCCTTTTACCTTATCACAGTGTGAGGCTCTCAATGTTTCCCCACTAAGGATGTTTTTGATATAAATCACATTTAGGATTTGGTCATCAATTTCTATTTAGATGAGAATTTAGCAGGAATATCTGTTCATACACCAACTGGCTTTTTAGTGTCTATGGAGAATAGCTTGTGCTTCTCTGCATATACAACAAACATAATCATTCAGCCACTTTGAATGCTGTGTGCTGGGGACTGTCATAGGCATATAGAATACAATGGAGAACAAAATACAGTCCTGTCCTCTTAGAGTTTATATTATGGTGGGAGAGAGAAAGAAGAGATGAAAATCAATGTACATAAATAGCATCCATTCTAGAATATAATATCAAAGTGCTATAAATAAAAATAAAGCAGAGCAGAGTAAGGGAATCAGAAGTACCCCAGATGGCATCTGCACACTTTTTAACTGAAGCAGGGTGGTCAGCAGAAGCCTTTCTGCGAGGGCAGCATTTAAGCAAACAATTGAATTGAACCCTGCAGATATCTGGGGGAAGCGTTCCAGACTCGGGGTTCAGCAGTGCAAACAGCACAAGGCAGGGATGTTTCTGGATCTTCGCAGAGCAGTGGAGTGCTGGCCAGTGTGACCCAACTGAGAGAACGAGACACAGAAGCAATAGCTGCCCAACTCTGTGGACCTTCGAGGTCACCATGAGAACCTTTGACTTTTGCTGTGGGTGACATGGGAAGTCATTGGAGTGATGAGAATAGAAAGTGATGGGGTCTGACTTCAGTGTTGAAGTGGTACATTGGTTATAAATAGTATTAGCCCATTTCCTAACATGAAGGGTGTTAGATAAGCCATATTTGGTCAAGATGTGCTTCTCATCTTTTTGAAGTATTGATAGATTGTGTTTGGTACTATTGTCTTTAGGGTTTTTTTTTTTTTTCATGGATAGTTGTAAGTGAAATTGGTCTGGAGAGCTTATATTTTTGCTTTTTCTGAGTAATATATCTTGAGTATTAATATCAAACATTTTGCTCATTTTATGCAAAGAATTGAATGGTTCCTCTCATTTTTCTGTTTTGCAACATTTAAAAAGAATTAGTATTATTTGCCTTTTATTTTTTTCAAGATTTACCAGAATTCTCTTAGGAAACCAGCGACACATTCTTATCTCTATTCCTGCTTTAAACCACAGAGGAAAAGTCATTTTGAAGGGCTCTGTAGAGTCAAATTCAGTGTAAAGCAGTAGACATAGTTCCTTTTCATATAGAAAAATTCAGAAAAGAGCCTTTGTGAAAAGTTTTTTCTTACATAACAAGGAAACAAAAATTATTTTGCTAACAATTTTCATTCAAATTCTATTGATGAAAAGTGTCTGTTTAGCATCTCCTGCCCAATTATTAAATGAAGCTATTCTTGAAATTATACTATATCTGTTGACTAGTTGATGGCTATTACAAAACCCATTTTAGTGTATATTTTAAAGAACGGATTCTTGATGTTTCTTATTTTATATCCTACCACTTTACTTGATTTTATTGTTTTGCATAGGGAAGGTGGTCAATACTATTTTTTAAAATACTTTTCAAGCGGACACTGAAAAAGAAGAAAATAACTTACAGGCTAAAAGCTGAAGACTCGACCTTAGTAGGATGAATAAATTCACATCAAGGCCTACACTTTTTTTTTTTTTTTTTTTTTTGATACTAGAGATTGAACCCAGTGATGTTATTTTAGCTCTGAGATACACCCCTGGCTCTATTTTATTTATTCATTTTTCAGTATTGAGGTTTGAACTCAGGGTTATTCGACCTCTCAGCTACAACCCCAGCCCTATTTTATTTTATTTTTTTAAAATTTTTTGTGGTACTGAGGATTGAACCCAGGGGCATTCGACCTTTGAGTTACACCCCCAGCCCTATTTTTTATTTTGAAACAAGGTCTCACTAAATTGCTGAGTGAGGGCCTTGCTAAGTTGCTGAGGCTGGTCTCAAACCTGCAACCTTCCTGTCTCAGCCTTCCAAGTACTGGGATTACAAGCATGCACCACCTTACCTGGTGTGTCCTGCACTTTTCAGAGAACGTCCATATCATTTTGCTAGGTCAATTGTTTGAGAGAAATCCTGCAACTCACTGCAATGCTTTCAGCTTCAAGAAACAGGATTGTTGATGGAATCCTGTTGTTGATGTGGAATAAACACTGAGAAGATAGATAATTCCAGATTGGGATCAGCAGTTGGACAGTGCCTTTGGGAAGGTCTTTCTGGGACACTCCATCTTCGCTTACTCTCACAATGCAGCAACTACAATATTAGGCTTGATATCTTATCTGTCCTCATATTCAAGAAGAAAGGGATAAGTGTGACTTCACACATATTTTTTCCCTTTTGATCAAAAATACAAATCTTAGATAAATCTTCATTGGTCTGAATTGATTAAACACCTACCAGACTTTCTCTGGCAAAAGGAATTGAGATTGCAGTGAGATTCATACATCCATCAGGATTCATTCCTTGGGGCTTGAAACATCACTGCCCCAAACCCAAACCATGCATTTACCCAAGGGGGTATTTTCCACTCAGCTGTCTCATAATCACAAACCACCTCAACGGTTCCACCACTGAATTTATCTTTTAGTTCCTCCTGCTACTTCTCTTGGATTGCTCACCTCGGAACATGACCAACTATCTTTCCAACTACTTAAGTCAAATTCTGAGTCATTCTGCCTCCTACATCTTCATTAATACTCATATCCAGTCGCTGAATTTTATGATCTTTGCCTTCCACACATGTCTCTGACTGATTGATTGATATCCATCTGTGCCAGTTTGCTGGGACTGCCATAACCAAATGCCACCGACTGTGTGGCTTAAGCAAAAGAAATGTATTTTCTCACAGTTCTGGAGGCTACACATTTAAGACCTGGGAGCCAGAGCTTGGATTTACCTCAAGCCTCTCTTTATGGCTTGTAGATGATCATTTTCCTGCCCTGTTCTCGCAGAGTCTTTGCTCTGTATCCCTCACATCCTTGGTGTGTCTGTGTGTCCAAACTTCCTTCTAAAGACTCCAGTCAGATTGGATTAGGACTCTTAATCAGATTGGGGTAGGATCCACCCATGTCTCTTAATCATCTTGTACAATGTAATTATACATTAGTGCAGTGTGATTATACATCATAGATTCAAAGTGATGGGAACACACATGCACACAGCACCTGGTGTATTTCCCTCCATGTATCCCTCCTCCCCCTCCCCATAAATGTTTGTGAGATTGGTAGTGAAACCTTCTTGAACCTTATTTGAATGTTCCCTTCCTGGATCCTCATTTTCCCTCTCTTCACCTCCCTCCCCAGTCCCCGTCCACTCTTCTGGTTTCTCTCATTTGGTTGAAATCATGTTTGCCTCCTATCTTCATTCTAGCTTCTACATATGAGAGAAAACATGTATTTGTCAGGGTTTTCTAGAGTAACAGAACTCACAGGATGTGTACATGTAAAAGGGGATTTATCAAATCAGTTTACAGTTCAAAGCAGTTGTAGTCCCAAGAGGTCACCTGCAGCTGGAGGAACCAACAGCTGGTTGAGTTGTCCAAGAGCTGGAGTCTCAGAATAGGAGCCACCGATAATGCATTGCAGTCCAAGTCCAAGATGGAAAGGCCAGGACACTCCTGGGGAAACAATGGTGAAAGTCCAGGTGGAAGAGCTGAAGGCTGATAGCCCAGGCAAGAGCAGATGCACTTTTCTCAGGAAGAACCACACGTCAGTCATTCACTCACCTTTCTCCTTTTTATCCAGATTCTGCGCCTAACAGAACAGTGCTGTCTACATACAGGGTAGGACTTCCCCTTTAATCTGCCATTGGATAAACCAGTCATCTCTGCTACTTGGGAGGTTGAGATGGGAGGATCACGTGTTCATGGCCAGCCTCAACAACTTGTGAGGCCTCTGCAACTTAGTGAGACACTCTTTCAAAATAAGAAATAAAATAAATAGGGCTGGGGGTGTAGCTCAGAGGTAGAATGCCCCTGGGTTCAATCCCCAGTACCACAAACAAACAAACAAACCCAGTTATCTCATTTACACACCAAAGTCACATAATCTGAGGTATTTTGTAATCCAGTCAAATTGACAATCCAGATTAGCCATCACAACATATGACCTTTGATTTTCTGCAACTGGCTGATCTCTTAGCATAATATTCTCTAGTTCCATCCATTTTGCTGCAAGTGATATGATGTGTTTAAATACCTTCAATGCAGTTTTAACCACTTTAACCTAGATACTAGGTCCTTTGTGATCAGTCTCTTTCTTTTTCTTCTTTTTCCCTCTCTTCCTCCCTCCCTCATTCCCTTCTTCCCTTTCTCCCTCCTTTCCTGCCTTCCTTCCCTTTCTTAATCCTCTTCCACTTCACTCTCCATCAAATCCATTTTCAAGCCGTATGGGTTTATTTTCAGATCTCTAGGTGGCCTTCTATACAGACTCTGGATACTCCAACACCCTTTTTGTAACCTGTTCCCTGTGCGGAATAATATGCTGTCTTGTGTTTACTCCATCTTTGTGATTCATCACTGCCATCCAATCACCTTTATTCACTTCCTAGAACTTCAGAAATTCCAAGTCTAGTACCAGAGAGGAAATACTGAAAGAAACCCCCAACATTTAGAACTCAAGTATTTAACACAAATCCCTGAAGTGAAAGTCAGTATCATAGTACCAGTATTCTGGCGTTTTCAGGGTTACAAGCTGTAACTAGTATGATAAAGCTAGTGCTTTGCCTTTAGAACCTAAAAATCCTGAGTGATCTATAGAAGTCATTGGGTCTTTTTCTTTTTTCAGGAATCTGCAAATAAACCCCAAGAAAATCTCAATATCTCTTGAAAACCACATTTCTGTAATATTTCTAGTGATCCAATTTCTATTTGATCAGATATACACCATTAGCTAAACTCGATGCCTTGCTGGAATCATGCGGATCAGAGAGAAAGCATGATTTGTTAAGGTAACCCTTTTAATAGTCTTGTAAATAAGCACTGCTACTTTATAGTTGACTCAGAATCTTTACCTGCTGGGCTGCTTCCATGGAGATACATTGGCCATAAAAGCAGTGAAACCAGCAGTGTTGTTTGTTTGTCTGGTATAAATTATTACTCACTTTGGGGAGAAAGGAGGTTGCTGTTTCTAAGGTTACTGTATGTACATTCAACCTAAAAGGCTTCATGTTTTCTCAGAGTTACAAAGCATTGGACAAATGCCCTCATCCAGACTTCTGTTATTTAGTTCAGGTAGCAATATTTTATGTAAGTCAGAGAATCGCCCTTCCTTTATGTAAATTGCAATGCTTTTCCAATTACTGCATTCACAATGGTCTTTTTCTCTCTGAAATTTATCGAACACCTCTTAGCTTTAATTTCCAGAAGTATAAATACTGAATCTGTGAAAATAATCTGAAAGAGACAAAGATTTTATGTAGAAATGTTTTCATTACATCATTATTTATAATTTGAATAATGAGAATATTGGAAAAATACTAAGTACTTAATAGTAGGACAAGAGCTAACTAAAATTTGATAAATAAAACCTGTAAAAGATATTCATGAGGAGATTTACATATAGGAGGAAAACTTTTGTTATAATATTGTAGAAAAAAGAGAACAAACAGAAACTATAGATCAACTATCACAAACAATGTATATACACACAGAAAATATGGGGAAATTTGTGAAAATGTTAAAACTAAATATAATTGGATTATAAAATTGGAGAGAATTGTTATTTTCTTTTATACTTTTCTTTATTTTTCCACATATTTATGATTTACTTTTATAATCCCTTAAAATTTACTTAAAATGAATAGTTTCTTTAAGAGCATGAAGCATATTTTCTATTTTTGAAAATAGGATGCATAGTATTACTTGTGGTATCATTTCAGTTATGTTAAACAACAAAGATAATTGTCAAAAGTAGTTTCTTCCAGAGAGTGGATTATGATCATTTGTTCTATGTATTTTCCAGAATTGCCTAATTTTTGTACCATATGTATATCTTTTATACATATAATTGAAAATTGGCCAAAAATGCACCACTATTCAAAATATATTGAGGTAGTTGAGTTTCAGAAAGTAATGGAGAGGAAGTAATCCTGAAATAAATATGTATGGAAAAAATAAAAACAAGAGATTTTATAGGTAGCCTTTGGAAATAATGTTAGTTATCAGGCATTTTATGCAGACTGGATTTGAAAATTCCTTTATATTTTATTTTTTGTGATAACATTTCCATGGGTATCAGTCCCAAGCTTTGAGTCTAATGATATGTGCATTTTAAACTTTATTCGTTCTTTTTCTTTTGTAATTAATGGGGTAGTATGTGCAATGGATAAAGTTCAGCAGCATCAAATTGTTCATCAAAAATAGATATCGTCACTATTCACTGTGAAATATGGCAGTTTATCTTGTTATACAATCTTCCCTCAATAATTCCCTTCTTTTTACAATTTTGAATATTTATCTACTTCAGAAAAGTTATTTATGTATCTCTATAATTTAATTGTTTTTCTGTGCTGGGGATTGAACCTAAGGCTCACTGTACCACTGAGCTAAACCCCAGCCCTTCTCTGCAACTTTTGTTAATGTACTTTAATTTCTACTCTTGTTTCCTAGTCTTAACATGGGATATGCTGATTCATTATTATGTTTGAGGAGAACATCTGCACCTCTCTTCTTCCCTATACATCTATTCAACTCCATTTTCCATCCTTTGTTACCTGTAACTCATACATTATCAGTGTAGATAACATTCACATTCTGCTCTGAAACCATAACAAATCCTTTCATGCTTTACCTCTAGGCAGATTCAAAGATGATGAGCTGAGATTACTCTCTTGCTTCCTGAGCCCGATTACCCACTTCTCCTGACTCTCAAATCTATCATCAGAATCAAATGTTTTCTTTCACTCCAGTAACTACACAAAATTATGCCACATTTTTGCTGGCTTTATGTATGTAAAAATAGTGTTATGTTTTCCGTTTTTCTTAGCGTTTCTGCTTTTCCCTCCCTCCCTCCTTCTGGTAACTGTAAAGGAATATATGCCTTTTCCACAGTATCATAAATCTCATTTGACTCATTTTAAATTGTTAATTGACTGCTATTTCCCTTTTTTATTTTGAGATTTTTCTACTGGTGCCCAGTATCTTCTTGTCTTCCCTGAAACCAGTTGCTTTCCAAGTTTGCTGAATTTGATGTTTTCTTTCACTTTATTCCTCTTTATTTCTGTTGTTTCTTATGTCTTTCCCTTTTCCATTCTTGTTTTGATGAGGCCCAGCCCCAGGAGACTTCCTCAGGAAAGTATGTGAGAGATACCTTTTTCAAATTCTTGAATATCTCAACCAAAACCAAAACCAAACCAAACCAAACCAAAACAAAAAACCCTACTTTTCCTCACATGTGAAAATAGATAACCCAGGTTCAAAAAATTTTCTTGGAAACTCTGAAGACATTACTCTAATTTTATTTCCTAACATTTAAGGATGACAGTAGTGGAATGAGTGTCATTCCCTTGATTTTCCTTTTATTATTTTATTTCATTGTGGAAGTGTTTAAGATATTCCCTTATGTTAGGAAGTGTAAAATCACATGAAACTATGTCTAGGTTTCATTTATTATTACCTGGGCTGGGAAATTTGCTTTTTCTTCTACTATGAAAACAACTATCTTTTCTGTCTTCAGTTTGTACATCAATCATTCAGATATAGATCTTTAATGTTTCTTCCTTCTTAGCTCAAATTTTCTCTCTTTTCTATTTATCCCCCCCCCCTTTTTCTTTTATACTCTGGTTAATATAGAAGGCCCTTTTTGTTTTATAGATGCTGTATTTTACAAGGCATAGAACATGAGGCTGAGACTTTGGAGGGAGAAGGCCTAGGTGCTAATGTTGGCTCAGCCACTTACTGTGACTTTAAAAATGTTTCTTAATTTCTTTGAATTTAGAATTTTCCATCTACTCTTTTATAGGGACATTAAGAAGAGTAAATTAGACCAAGAATGCAAAATTCTCAGGTTCTTTCTTGGCACACAACTCTAAATACATGCTAGCTTTTTGTGTTCTTGAACCTCATTGATGAAGATAGTCTCTATTTAGCAATTTATTTTCTCCTAAAGTTAATTTAAAACTTTTGTCTATCTCACTTATGTTATCTTTTATAGAAATAAGACACCTAATCATCTCCAATTGTCTGTTCATAGTCAGTAGTACAGAACTAGAATGGTCATCATCTAGGTATGTAGTATGATTTTTTCCTCTGAATGTGTGTGTGTGTGTGTGTGTGTGTGTGTGTGTGTGTGTGTTTGTAAACACATCTGTTTTCCACGTTAATTTCTCCTGAATATAGAAGCTTATTGGAAACTCCGTACTTGGGTACTTGGATGGGTCTTGCAAACTGTCAATCTATGTTTTAGAGTGAATGAACGGAGACTTCTTCTTAGGCTGAGAACTCATAAATGCCAGAAGAGATAGGTGCCAACTTCAACAACAATAGTCTAGCTTCTGCAACAGTTACTCAAGTCTTCAGAATGAGCCCTCTTAGTTTTTGTGTTTTTTGTTTTGTATGTGTGCATAAAAAAAAAAAAAAAAAAAAAAAAAAAAAAAAGCTTCTAAGCTGAGTGTGATGGCACAGGCTTGTAATCCCGGAACTTGAGAGGCTGAGACACGACGATCACAGGTTCAAGGACAGTCTCAGTAACTTTAACTTAACAAGATATTTTATTTCAAAATAAAAAATTAAAAAGGCCAGAGATATAGCTTGGAGGTGGAAAACCTTTGGGTTCAATCTCCAGTATCAAAAAATACAAATAAGTAAGTAAATACAAAAGCTTCTAGCAGCCCTGCTTGTGTCTTGGCAGCTCTTGTGGTCTCCTTGCTTGGGTGGCCTCTCTGCCTTTCACTTGCCCTCCCTGTCTTCCATAATCCGTCCTGGCTGACACTAGCACAGAGCACATGTAGGTTCTTGGCCCCTCCTGACAGCTTCTCCTGTTTCATTTGTAACAGACCTCCTAGCAACTTTCTCCTTCCCTGTACTTTGCCTGATGACCCTCTGATTCATTTTATAGATTTATTCTTTTTGGGTTGAATTTTATCATTTTAATGGCATTGTTGTTTGAATAAATGAGAGGCAAATATTGTGCTTTGTCCTTTAACTTAAACAAGGGTCCTCTAAGTCTGTTTACGCTTTTCTTTGTTAAGTCAGGCCTTTTATAGCCCATTGTTCACACTAGGGAAATCCCTTAAACACAAACAAATATATCCATCATAGAAGACAAGATGTTGGGGGTCACTGAGCTGCTCCCACTTGTTGTAAGTGAATATTGCAACTAAGAAGTAAGTTCCTTTCCCCTCCCTCCCTTCTTTCCTTCCTTCCTTCCTTCCTTCCTTCCTTCCTTCCTTCCTTCCTTCTTTCCTTCCTTCTTTCCTTCCCCTCCCCCCTCCCTTCTTCCGTCCGTCCGTCCGTCCCTCCCTCTCTCTTTCTTTTCTTTTTTTCCCCCCAGTGCTGAGGATTGAGCACAGGACCTTGCATGTGCTAAGCTCATGCTCTACCGATGAGCTATACCCCAGCCCAGTTGAAAATTGAACCAAACTCAGTGACAAGGGCTTTATTTTGGGAGGAATGGAAATGAAAAGTTGAATGTGGAAGCATCGTACCTCTCCCTCATATTAGATAACATTCTTAAATTGAAAACAATGGCTTAGATTAGGTGAAGACATGTAAGAGGCAGACGAGCAGAGTTAGCAACTGTGGCAGTTTTAGAGAATTTGTGGTGATGAGCATGACAGGATATAGAAGAAGATTTTAAAAAGTGAGTGAAGCCATAAGTCATCAACTGAGTTAGTTTTTATTGGTTGTAGAGCAGGTTAAAGTATTGGGTGAACAGAAGTATTCATAGATTGTTTTGGCCACATTGATGGATACACTGGCATTAATACCTACAATTAATGTAAATAGTGATGAAAATTATCCAGTTCTAAGTACCCACTATATGCCAGATACTTCTCTAAACTGTTTGAATCCAGCTGTGTGAGGTAGATATTATTAAAATTCATTTCAGAAACCAAAGAAAGAAGCTTAGAAAGGGAGAGTTAGCACCAGGACATTAATGGGTACTTACGACAGCACTATCTTTTTAAAAATTTGTTACCTATTGTAACAAAATTAAAGAAGTATTTCTAAAGTATAGATAAAGAATAGAGAGTGAAAACCAGCAGCCTCTTGTACACCTGCTGCTTTGGTGCAGAAGGAGAAGCGTTTCCTTTGATGCTCCTTGCGTGCATGTCCTTTGTCCCTTGTGTCTATGCTTTGTAAGAGGTTGGTACTATTCTGGATTTTGAGGTCATAATTCCCCCCCCCCTTTTTTTTCTTGCATAGTTGTATACAATCATTAGGTTATTCTGTAACTTGCTTTTTCATGCAACATTATATTTTTGAGATTGATCTGGTTGTTGCATGCAGTCATAGTTTATTCAATTTAATTGCTGCATAATTATACTGGTCAGTTTTCTGCTGCTGTGGCAAGATACCTGAGATAAACAGCTTTTAAGGAGAAAATATTTAACTTGGGTTATGGTTTCAGAGGTTTTAGTTCATGGTCAGTTAGCTCTGTTGTTTCTGAGCCTGTGGTGAGGCAGAACATCATAGCATGGGACAAAGCTATTCACCTCATGGCATCCAAGACACAAAAGATAGAGAAAGAAAGGGCCTGGGGTTTCACTATCTCCTTCAAGGGCCCACCCTCAGTGACCTAACTTCATCTTATACCCACTTCTTAAAGTTTCTGCCATTTCCCAACAGCACCACAGGTTGGTGACCAACCAGCTCATGGGCCTTGGGGGGCACTTATCCAAACCATAGCAATAATATTCTAGAAATTAAATAACCACAATTTTTACAAATTCCACTCTTATATTTTACCATGACAAAGATATTCTTGTGAAAATTTCTCTAAGATATTTATCTTAGAGTTGAATTGTTAGCATACAGTATATGTGCATGCTTATATCCTACTATAGGATACCAATTTGTTTTCTAAATTGATATTTCCTAAATCTTTGGGCCCTTTTTCTTACATGCGCATGTGTGTGTGTATGCGGGGGACACTGGGGATTGAACCTAGGGACATTTTACCTCCAAGCTCTACCTTTAGCCTTGTTTTATTTTTGAAACAGGGTCTTGTTAAGTTGCCGAGGGTCTTGTTACATTATTTAGGCTGTCATTGAACCTGCAACCCTCCTAGCTTAGCCTTCAGAGTACAATTATTAATAGTATTACATTAATAACTACAGATTCCCCACTTATTTCCTCTTTTGTGTAGAGTTGTCATTTTTTTTTTTTCTTGCAATACTAGTGATTACCCAGGAGGTCCCTAGTATCAATTCCCAGTACAACAACACCAAAAAAAAAAAATAATAATAATAATTATAAATAAATAATAAAGTAGAGAGAAAAAGAAAAACCATTTACTGATTGATTTGTATAAATACTTTGTGAATTTTATGCCAATACTTTAATATATGACAAATATCTCCTAGTTTTATGCTCAAATTTTTACTTTCTTTATCTGATATCTTTTAATGAAGTTTTAAATTATGATATAATTTTGGATGTCAACATTTTTCTTTATAATTTGGGTTTTTTATATTTAATAAAATATTCTGTCTGCTAGGCTATAAAATATCTTTTAAAAATTTTATAGTTTTTTAACATTTAGTTTTTTAACCTATGTGGACTTTTCAGATCAGTAGGGGTCTAATTTTTTCTTAATTTTTTTCTTAGTTAAATTTACTGAAAGTTTATTGTTGATTGTCCTTTAATTTAGCACTATATAAATCAGACTTCATATATCTTTGATTCTTAGTCCAATATACTACCCATTTGGTTTATCTATCCCTGATCTATACCATCCTAAACTATAACTTGATATTCTTAGTATTTTGTTTATAGCTTACACCTTCTAAGTCTTGGTACCTAGGCAGACAGATCTCCTCCCTTGGTTTTCTTTTTCTTCATGAGTACCTTGGCTATTATTGGTCATTTTTGGAGTGTTATGGCTATTGGTCATTTGTCTTTCCAATAGGAACATTCTAGATTGGCTTTTGTTAGATATATACAGAGGTAGGTAGATAGATAAGTAAGTTGTATAAATAGCTATCAGCACCTAAAACACCCTATTGATTGTTTGACTATAATTGTATAGATTCTATAGATCAATTTGTGTAGAAGTGCTGTGTGATATATAACTTCCCAGTTCATGAACATGGACTACCTATCCATTTATTTAGTTTTCTTCATTATTCTGAATGAAACTTTAGTCATTTTTTCACAACGATATTGCATATATTTTGTTAAATTTATTTCTATGAGCTGGGCATGGTGGCGCACAATTGTAATCCCAGCATTTGGGAGGCTGAGACCAGAGGATCCGGTTCATGGCCAGCCTCAGCTACCTAGTGAAGCACTCCATAACTTAGTGAGACTTGGTTTCAAAATAAAGAATAAAAAATAGGGCTGAGAGTGTAGCTCGAAGGTAGAATGCCCCTGAGTTCAATCCCCAATGCTGCTATATATATATATATATATATATATATATATATATTTCTATGTACTTTTTAAAAGATGTATCTGTTATATTTTGTGATTTTTTTGTTGCTGGTATTTAGAAATGCACTTGATTTTTATGTATTGATTTTATTTTCAACAACCTTTTAAAACTATTTTGTTAACCTTAGTAACAAATACATGCTAAGCATTGCACTTTATTTATTTATTCTGTCTTTTCTGTTTGATGGTTGGCATCACAGTTTTCTATGCAAAATTGATTACAGTACTTAGTATTTCTGCCATTCTTTGATTAGGATGCTGAAGCCTCTGAGCAAAACCCTTATAGATATATTTTCTTACCTGCAGGGTCTGAACTCCAGCTGTTGGGACAAGCACACCATTTGCTTTGTTTTGCCACTAATTCTCTTTTTTTTTCTTTAATATTTTCATTGAAATTTTCTCCCTGCTCAGAGTTCTGCTTTTCTGTTCAGTTTAACAGTAACTGCCTTCCTCCCGTGGCTAAGTCACGCTCCAGACGGTGCACAGGAGGCTAGCGATACAACAAGTCCAGTCAATCTTATCTTCTAGCAGTTTAGAATCTGGAAGACTTTTGGACAGATTTGTTCCTGATTAATTTTTCTGTGTTGCTAAGGGAAATCTACTCTTCAGGAAGTTCCATTTCTGACTGGCAGTTACTGGAAGGAAAATATTTTTACATGAGTATTTCATACATTCAAATCTTTGGGTGTAAACAAATAAACTTGAGTGTTATTGGTGTATCACTAATTCTACAGCATTTTTGCCATCCACTCTTTATTTCAGGGGGCATCTGAAGATAGTCCAAGAGTTAGGAGATTAGTATTTTTCCAGAATAGGAAGTTGGGCTTTCCAGCTTTTCAGTTTGGTCAGGGGAACATGGTGGTGGTGATCCCAGGAAGAACAGGGGAACTGACAAAATTTGCATGACTCAATCCATCTTGAGATTTACTTTTGCAATTTTTTGTCTTGTGTGTCTAAAAATATCCTGGGCACTTCATTTTCAGTTTTGAAAGTGTTTGATTATGTTTGATATTGTTTTCATGTCAGTACTTTCTTTACCTGTGATGTGGAGAGAATCCTCTCTTCACTTGATCTATGTGGCCAAAAGACCGCCTTGCAAAGTATGCTGTGATTTTTCCATTGGAGGCAACTCTCATTGTGCTCATTCAACTCCTATTCTAATGTCAATGAGAATGTGGCCACAAAATGGTACTTTTTCTGAGCCCATGGCAATGCTTTTAATTCTTAAGGATTATCCCTGTTTGACTTCACCTTAAAACAGTTTCCATGAGCTGAGAGGAAAAGACCTTAGGCTTGTGATTAAATAAATTACCATACATTTGTATGACAGGAAATCATGCAGCATCTAAAAACATTTTCAAAGAACATTTCTGAAGGAGAAAATATTCATGATGAAATATTAAATGAAATTAGGAAAACAAACTATTACAGTGTGATCCATATTATTAATATTCACTGAGAAACTAATTGAGAAATATGTGTGATTCTTGTATTTTTGTTTTATCCCCCAAAGGTTCTCTAAAATTTGCATGTATTTTGCCAACTAGAAGTTTTGAAATTACCACACATAAATAAAATGCAGCCGGTGGGATTAACTATGAGGCATTCTAGGGTTGTTCTGAAATTTAAAAATTTGAAATCAACCAGGCTTAGTGACATATAATCCTATAATCCCAGTACTTGCTAGGCTGAAACAGGAGGATCAGAGGTTCAAGGCCAGACTCAAGAATGTAGCTAGCACCTCAACAACTTAGTGAGACCCTGTTTCAAAATGAAAAAAGGCTGGGGTGTTGCTCAGAGGTAAAATGCCACTGGATCCCATCCCTAAATAAATAAATACTTGAAATCAACTTTAAACCTAAATAAATAAATACATACTTGAAATCAACTTTCAACAGTTCTCTTTGAGTCACAGCCATTTGAAGTTTTGTTTCTTGTCAACAATACCCTAGTGCCAAGGTATTTGGACATGGGTGGTAGGGAAGAGGAATACAACTGAGTGAGAAATCAACGTTTGCAAGGTCAGTTGGTAGCACCTGATTTTCTTTATTATTTACTTATTTTTGTTTTTTGATATTGAGGATAAACCCAGGGGCATTCCACCTCTGAGCTACACCCCCAGCCCTATTTTATCTTTTATTTCAAAACAGGATCTTGCTAAGTTGCCGAAGCCAGCCTCAAACCTGGGGTCCTCTAGTCTGAGCCTCTTGTTTGAGTACTCCAAGTACTGGGAGTCCAGGCATCCGCCACCGCAGCTGGCAGAGGCTGGTTTTAAGTAGCAGTCAATAGGATGAGAAAGTAGCACAGCCTGAGAGCCCAGACGTACCAGGGTGCTGTGGCCTGGGAACAATTACTGCTGCTAAAGAAGGAGCTCTTGATCCCTGGGGGCGCAGCACAGGGAGCCAAGGGGTTACACGGCTCTTCTATGGGACTATATGGTAAGATTTTTCAAATAGTCACTGAGTTAGAGCTTAACCATGAAGAAGAATCGAGAGCCACGTCCCTGGCAGGGGATGGTACAGGCTGATTTGAAACCTTGAGGCTGAGTGACCCTGACCGTATCACAGGCTCCTTCACTTCTAATCCCTCCCCACTTGATCCGCCCCCTGCCCGCCCTTTTAGTAAAATTCATCCTGAAGCCTGGGATGTGGACAGTGTGTTAATGCTCTAGGTAGAATCCCATTTTAATTTTTGCTATTTTAATTTCTGACCTTCTAGTATGAAACCATGTCCTTCTCCTGGCTGACTGCCCATAGAGAAAGATATCTGCTGAGTTGCTGAAATCACAGGAAATGAAACAAAAGTCTTCATAGGACAGCACTATTACAGTCCCTCTCCATGAGCAGTACATTTCTGAGATGAAGGTTTTGATGCTTTGAAATGAGGCTTTGGTGATAAAATTAGTAAGTCATGCCCTTCCTTAGGCACCTGATCTTGGTTAAATCATGCCAGTATTCCAAGTCTCTATCTCCTTTTTATACAATATGTTCCACCCAGCTGTGAAGACCAAAGTAAAAAAGAAAAAGTATGTGAAAACACCTGGAAAAGAGTATGGTTTTATACAGAGTTTAAGCATTACCACTATTATTCTTTATTATAGAACATTCTTTTTTTTTTTTTTTTTTTTTTTTTTGGTACTGGGGATTGAACTCAGGGGCATTCTACCTCTGATCTACAGCCCCAGCCCTAGTTTTAAGTTGCTGAGGGCCTCACTAGGTAGCTGAGGCTGGCCGTGAACCGGATCCTCCGGTCTCAGCTTTCCAAATGCTGGGATTACAAGCATACGCCACCACGCCCGGCTATAGAGCATTCCTAAATGTAGGCAGGTGTCTTAAAAAAAAATAAAAGGAAAAAATCCTGGTGATGGAGTTTGTGTTTGGTGTTGTGTTTGGTGATGAAGTGTATAGCTCTGTAATTGGAGTGCCCACTGCGGGTACTGGATTTAATACCTCCCCCTTTCAAGGTTTTAAAAGAGAAAGATAATAGGGCCTTCACAGAACCTGCTTTGTGTTTCACATAAGAAAAAAATAGAATCTCAATCTAAAACAGTATTCCATTCTTTGTCATATAGCAATATTTGTATAAATGTGAAAATAAAGTAGCTTAATATTCAATCAATCAAATTAATTATATCCTCTTTTTGCCCCAGGGTGTTTTTTTTCTCCATAGGCAAGCCCTCTGACTTTGAAAATGTCTTTGTTGGAACTTATTCATTTCCTCTAAATTTTAAGGAACATTTGTTATTACCTACTAGAAGATGGCTATAGAACCAAGAGAAAAACCCTTTTCTATAAGATTCTGGAAGCTTAGGTTTTAGTGTCATATCTATCTTAAAAAAAAAAATAACCACTATCTTCTTTTACATAGGCACTTTTTAGTTCATACTTTTAGTAATTTCAAAACCTAAATGAAATTATGTTTGAGAAATATCTCGAGGTCCTTGGAATCCAGATGCATTATTAAAGTTATTAATATTTGCTGTAAATTTCTCTAATGTTTATTGGCTGGAATATTATAATTGTTATGCCTTATGGGTCAGCATTTAGGAACTCTGAAAATAAGGGTGATGTGCATATTTCTTAAGACTGCATAACTAGAAATGCTCTGGTTGCTCCTGTCTGAACTCCGGGGCGTTCCCCACCACATCTGAAGGGCTCTGTTCTTTCTACTCGTCGCATTTCTACCTCTTCAAATCTTGCATTAGGTTCTCTACTACACTTGTTCTGGTTCAAGTCTTTACCATTATCTCTGAACTTAGATAGAAAGTATAATTACCTAGTATTTATTGTAAATTACTAGTTTTTGGGCCATGTGGTACTGAGAATTGAAACCAGGGGCATTGTACCCCTGAGCTCATCCCCAGCCCTTTTTAAACATTTTTTGTTTTGAAACAGGGTCTCCCTAGATTGTTGAGAATCTTGCTATGTTGTTGAGATTGTCCTCCAACCTGTGATCCACCTGTCTCAGCCTCCCAAGTACTGGGATCATAGGCAAGTGCCACCACACCCAGCTGCTATTATTTTTAATGTGCATGCATCCCACCACCAAATTGACAGACATTTTTGTAGGGCTGTCACAACTCCTATGTGATCTTTTAATTTGTGTGTGTGTGTGTGTGTGTGTGTGTGTGTGTGTGTGTGTGTGTGGTATCGATAATTGAACCCTGGGATCTTCTACTTCTGAGCTACACCCCTAGCCCGTTTTATTTATTTATTTATTTATTTATTTGTTTTCAAACAGGGTTTCATTAAGTTGCTGAGAGTCTTGCTAAATTGCTGGGGCTGCTCTTTAACCCGTGATCATCCTGTCTCAGCCTCCCTAGTACTGGTGGCAGGTACTACCATGCCTGGCTCTCTTTTAATCTTTTCGATGCCAATGTGATACTTGAACCAAAACAGAGATTGGAGATAGATTTGTAAATGACTATTATAATCTCCAACTACTGTTCCATAAACTGAGTGACTGCTGATTGCTCAAGGTCATAAAATAAGTTAGTAACATGAATAGGAATGGAAGCCAGAATATAGGTGTTTTGTGCTGCTATAACAGAATACCTGAGACTGGGTAGCTCATAAATAAAAGAAACTTATTTCCATAGTTCTGGAAGTGAGAGGGAGGGAGGAGGGAGGGGGAGAGAGAGAGAGGGAGAGAGAGAGAGAGGGAGAGAGAGAGGGAGAGAGGAGAGAGGAGAGAGGAGAGAGGAGAGAGGAGAGAGGAGAGAGGAGAGGGGAGGGGGGGGGGGAACGAACGAACATGAACACAAGGGGAGAGAGCAGAGCTTCCATGGCCTGATCACCTCTCATTAGGCCCCACAACCTAACACTGTTCCCCCCTGAGGAGGAGAATTAAGTTTCAAACACATGCTTTTAGAGGGACACAGTCAAACCATAGCAATATTGTTTTTTTGTCACCCCAAACTGAGCAGTTATTTTGATAAATTTTACTATGCGAACTGTTTCAGATTTACAGCAAAATGGAGCAGAGAGTACAGATAATTCCTATATACTCCTGCACACATCCCCCCATTAGAAATAACATTAGATGTCATTAATGACTCAACTGAATAAATACCACCATCTTGTTATTAACTGAATCTCGTAATTTATTCAGATTCTTTTAATTTTCATGTAATGTCTTTGACTTTCCCAGGACCTGGTTCAGGATACCACGTCACATTTAGTTGTCTTGTCTCCTTAGGTGTCTCTTGACTGTGACAGTGTCTCCTCGTTTTTGATGACCTTGACGGTTCTGAGGATTACTGGCCAGATATTTTATAGAATATCCTTCAATTTGGATTTGTCTGGTGTGTTTTCATGATTACACAGCATATTTTTTTTTCTTTTGTGGGGGGAGGAAGAAGATAAGAGAAGTAAAATGACACTTCTCACATTGTCTTGAGGGTACATACCGCCAACATGATTTGTCACCATTGAGGTTGACCTTAGTGACCTGGCTGAAGTGACGTTTGCAAGGTTTCTTCATTGGAAAGTAACGCTATTTTTCCTTTCATCATTTCATTTTTTCTGCTCCTTTGGAAAGAAACCACTGTGTTCAATCCACACATAAAGAGAAGGGAGTTATGTGCCTCCTCCTTTGAAATGGAATTCCTTCATAAGTTATATGTCTCTCATTCCCCACTTATCACTCAACATTAATTTATATCAGTTGGACTCAGGAATATCCATTTTATACTCTGAGTTATAATCCAACCCTATTTTATTTGTTGGTTAAATTGTTCCAGCTTTTGCCAAAGGAGTTGGTGGAGTTCTTGGAACTAAAATCCACCATGGTTGGGGGCCCCCTTAGACTTGGCCTCAAGAGTCTGTTGCTGTACAGCCAGCCTGTGCTCAGCCTCCAGAAATTAATTGAAAATGACCAGCTAAGCACATCTAGCAATTTATTATTCCAGCAGCACTGGCTCCAGGTAAGCTTTTCTTGGTTGTGATTCTTTATATTTGGCTTCCTTCCAGATTTTAGGGTGGTGGTTTGCTACATGAGCTCAATTCTTTGATTGGTCAAAACTTTCTTAATTTTTAAATTGTTAGCTTTTTTTTTTCTTCTTCTTCTTCTTCTTCTTCTTCTTCTTCTTCTTCTTCTTCTTCTTCTTCTTCTTCTTCTTCTTCTTCTTCTTGCTGTAAGCATGGGAGTGATGATTCCTAAATTGTAAATTTTTAATTTGTTAAGCTTTTTTGTGTGTGTGTGCTGTAAGCATGGGAGTGACAATTCCTAAATTGTAAGTCCTAAATTGTAGCGCCCTGAACCTAGAACATCGGGATTCTGCTGAGCCCACCTGGATAATTGGTCAACTGGAGGTGGGGAGGATTGGGAGGAGGCAGGTAACATGCTATATGAAGCATGATTGCACTCTCTTCTTTCTAATGTGTATTTCTGTCATTTTAATGTTTTGCCAACTATACAAAAGATTCTGAATTTCTGTTTATCATACTCCCAGTGTAGCAAAATGTGGTATTTTACAAAATTAATCTTCCTCAAGGGATACATAAAAATGAAACTAGGAACTAAAAACTAAGAGAGAAGAAAGGAAAGGGAGCCAGGTCAATAAAAATTGCCTATGCGTGATACTTCAGAACTCCCCATAACATGAATAATGCCTGTATGGAAGATACCCAATTTAATTTAAAATAAGGTTACCTTAGAAAGTTAGCAAGACAAAAATAGGAAATGAGTCATTACAGCTGAACCAGTGACCAACAAGTAAAACAGTGCCCTCTCTGTCATAATTCTTTAAAGGATAATAATTGAATTCTTATTTTAAATGTTTACTTTCTCATAAAAAGTCCATTTCCACAGTATTTTATTTTATTATCCTGTTATGTTTAATATTGTAATGCTAATGATATGCACCTTAAATGAAGACCTACATCTTAATTTCTAAAGATTCATTCCCACTGAACCTATGGATTCTATTATCCTTTGCAGAATCTTCTATTCAGTCTCTAGTTTTTTATCTTTAATTTTTTTTATATCTCTATTTGCACTGATTCTGTTAGTGACTGAGTTAGAACCCCCCCCCCCCCCCAGCCACAGGGTAGCAGTAGATCACCTAAAAATCAGGGCCTGTTATCTCTTGCTGTTCATTAAATTCAACCACAATTATGCATTTTATATTTGCATCTTGTCTGGGCCAATGAACACCTGGATATTTCTAGTAGCCAGAAAATCATCACCTTCTAAGATGACCCATTCCATATTGAACAGC
The DNA here is from genome assembly GCA_004027655.1 of Graphiurus murinus. Taxonomy (NCBI): domain Eukaryota; kingdom Metazoa; phylum Chordata; class Mammalia; order Rodentia; family Gliridae; genus Graphiurus; species Graphiurus murinus. The sequence goes on along the minus strand of PVLC010003226.1, from coordinate 71,192 downwards.
CCTGGTTGATATGAAGTTTCTTATTTGAGTGAGTGGCCATCTACTTCCATGTCTATCTACAGGGAGTGAAGGTCTGATTTTAGCAGTACAGCCAGCATAGGGCCGGGGTGAACCCAGCTGTGGGAGCAGGATCAATGCTAGGAGGATGGCTCATCAGCCAAGGCAAACTTGTTAGGACCAGGTAGGCAGTAAGCTCCTGATCTGGAGGGAGCAGCTTCCCCAGCTGTCCTGGAAGATGAATGACACACCCTATCCTAGTCCTGCCCTCCTAGCCACCACTCCTGCAGTGACACCAACGTCCTCACTATCCTGTGGAAAGGTCTTCCAAGTTTTAACACTTTCTCATGTGCGCCTACAGAGTCACGCAGTGCTACTCTGCATTGTTAAAGCACTTCTGCACTCAAAACATTCAGTGAGTATTATGAGATTGATTTCTCTAGACCTCTGAGGTCTGGAGATAAATGAGCTCATAGACATTCTCTAGTTTCTCATTAATTTTATATTCACAACCCCAAAAGAAACACTCACAAAGCTTCTGACACCTTTATGAGAAGAACATTAAGATCAGATTCCGTCTAGACGGAATCGAATTTTAGTTTAAATTGAAAATTCTTTCCCCAGAGTTTATTAATGCCTTATTTTCTTAGTGCTAAATGTATGTGTCCTCTGTTTGTATCAGGCCAAGCATAACTGTGCTTTTCTGCTCCGTTTCCCTCACCGTTTTGTATTTTGATTCTATCCCTGAGAATTCACTTTTCTCAAAGTTGCTTTTGATACTCAACTGTAGCTAAAACTCTCATTTCCATTCTTCTGGGATTTAGTTGAAGGTCAGATCTGAGAAACCTTACTTGATTTTGTCCTATGTGAAGATACAGGTACTTGGCTTTATGGAATTGACATTAATAAAATATAAAAATAGTGTTCATTGTAAAGAAAAGATGCAATTCTAAGTTGAACCTGAGCTTATTTAAGCTGCCGTCGAGGTGCCACATGGTTTCAGCCACTACCTTTTATTCTATGAACATGGAATGTAGAAAAAGAGAAGACGGATGCTGAACTTTCTTGACCTTAGTGTACAACATTAATACAAAATAATGAATGATATCAATAGCTGGGAGTTATGAATTTGTAGGCAGAAGGGAAGGATTTATAGATTACCTATACCTCTAATAGAATACATATACCTCTAATGTGTCAGTGGAATTTTTCAAAACTTCCTTTGGTCTGTGCTCTTGATGATTTTAAATGTCATAGATTCAAGCCAGACATGGTGGCACACATCTGTAACCCTAGTACTTTGGAGGGTGAGACAGGAGAATTGCAGCCTCAGCAATGTAGCAGAGAGCCTTAGCAACCTAGGCAGAACCTGTTTCCAAATAAAAAATAAAAAAGCACTAGAGGTATAGCTTGGGAGGTGGAATGGCCTGGGTTCATTCCCCAGTACTACTCCCTTCCCCCAAAAAGTCATAGATTCATGTAGACTCCAAATTATGTTCAAGCCATATTCTAAAAGTTTGTTTCTAAATGACTGGTTTGGGGACTAATATAATTAAAGCATTGCTACCAGTTTTGCTTAGGGTCCTAAGATAGCTCACAAAATATCCTTCAACTGATAATAAGTGTAAGATATAATTTTAATGCTTTCAATACTTATAGAATTGTCTCAGGAAAAGGACCCTTGGTGGTTGACTCCATTAGTGACTGAAGCAGAAGGGACATAGCAGTGGGTCACCTGAAAATCAGGGCCCATTCATTCTGCTTGTGCCTGTGGAAAGTTACCTATCTTTTTACATAAAAAAGGCAAGCCAATAATTCATCTTATTCCCTAGCAGCTACATTGGTTCTTACATTAACAGGGTAGACAAAATGAAGTTCTGAATTTAGACCCTCCCTTCTCTGTTCATTTATACATATAAGCCAATCACAACTCCAATGTAAAGTCTTATGTTGCCTACACAAAATGTTATGTGATAGAGAAGTCATGGAGTAGCAAGTCATAAAAAATTGTGGACCCAGAGTAAGAAAAACAAAAAAAAGCAGGAGGGAGGAAGGGAGGGAGAAAAAAAAAGAGAGGGAGAGAAGAGGAAGGGGGAAGGGAGGGAGGGAGGAAGAGAGAGAGAGAGACAGAGACAGAGAGACAGAGAGAGAGAGAGAGAGAGAGAGAGAGAGAGAGAGAGAGAGAGAGAGAGAGAGAGAGAGAGAAAGAGAAAGAGAAACACAAAATCAAAACAAATGTAACCTTGTATATCCCTGGAAGGCAAAATATGGAAAATTTCAAAAATAATGATTCCCAGCAAAGTGGTGATGTTGAGTCTTATGCCTGTCCTTTATCAGAATGATCCGAGAATCTTTTAAAATCTGCCCACCTGCTTTAGTTCTTTATAATCTTCCTCCCAACCCCAAGGACATACCTAGCCGACTTTTTGTGGTGAGTCATCATGAATGATGCAGAAGTGCCACACTGCTCGCTTGTGCTGGGTGGAAGGAATTCTCTGCTGTTTTATAAGAGGGCAGTGATATGGTGACAGAGATCTATGTTGGAAACCTTGAGATGTTTCACGATCTGTGCCAAAAAAGTTTATCTAAGTTGCTGGTTTAAAAAAACAATTGAGCACAAATAGGATCTGGGACGAAGTGACAAGCATCAAAAGAAATAATCATTTTTGGCTTTACCTGTAACCAGTATCTTTTTACAACTAAAATTATTATATTTGCTGTATTTGGGGGAAAACAGGTGAATGAGAAAAAAATGTGTATATTGAGAGGCTGATGGTTCACTAAGTGTGCTAGTCAGCTTTCTATTATTGTAAGAACTAACCAAGATACTCAATTTGTGAAGAGAAAAGGCTTATTTTGACTCAGTTTTAGAGCTTTCCCCCAAAGACCTGAAGACTAGCAGGCCTTATCACTTCAAGTTTCAGCTATCTCCCAATATCAGCAAGCTGGGGACAAGCCTTTTGGGGGACATTGAGGATTGAGGATCCAAACATTAGTAATAAGCAAAGATTGCAAGGAGGTTTTTTTTTTTTTGCAGTACTGGGGATGGAACCTGGGGGCATTCTACCTCTGAGCTACAGTCCCAGTCCTATTTTTTATTCTTTATTTTGAAACAGGGTCTCACTAAGTTGCGGAGGACCTCATAAGCAGCTGAAGCTGGCCGCAAACCCGGATCCTCCAGTCTCAGCCTCCCAAATGCTGGGATCACAAGTGTGTGCCACCACGCTCGACTTGCAAAGAGGATTTTAAAAAGTGAACATTTATTGAGTGCTGTGTTAGTTATCGTTCTGTTGCTCTAACAAATGCTGGAGATAAATCAACTTAAAAGGGAGAAAAGGTTTATCGTGGCTCAGGGTCTCAGAGATTTCAGTCTGTGGTTGCTCACACTGTTGCTTGCGCCTTTGGGGGCACAGATAGAAAATGTTGTATCTGTTTTACTCTACATCATGATGTGGAGCAAAATAGCTCATCTTGTGGAAGCTAAGAAGAGAAAGGGAAGAGAGAGGAAGGGGCGCTCGGGTCTCAATATCTCCTTCAAGTCCCACCCTATGACCTAACTTCCTCCCACTAGGGCCCGCCTTTTAAAGGTCCCACCACCTGCTAATAGTACCACACGGGATGGGAACCGGCCTTCTGGACACTTGACCTTTGAAGAATGTTCAAGATTCAAACTACCGCCAATACCTAGGTTAGGTCGGGGTTTCTACAAATATTATCTCCTTTAAATGTCACAATAAACTGCCTTAAGTTACAGTATGTCTTAAACAAACAAACAAACAAAAACAACAACAACAAAAAAAACTTAGCTGGGTCTGGTGGCACACGCTTGTAATCCCAGTACTTGGGAGGCTGAGACCTGAGGATTCGAGTTCCTGGCCAGCCTCAGCTACTTAGTGAGACCCTGTTTCACTGTTTCAGTCCTGCTAGAAGGTTATGCTAGGGTCTCTCCATAGATATCCCCTAAAGACATACCTTGAAAACCCCTAAACCCTGTAAGGCAGTCTACGAGCTGCACCCGTAAGAGCTTTGAGTTCTGGAGCTACGATGTTAGTCTTGAGGGCACGCCACAGAAGCCATGAGATAATAAATGTGTGTTGTTTTACGCCACCAAGATGACAGTATTTGTTGTATACAAACACATGTAACATCTCAAGCCACATTGGTACCCAATAAACATCTGTACCATCCCCTGAGGCAAAGATTCTTCTTCTGAGGATGGTGTCTAGAATATTTTGTAGCTCCAGGCAACTTCCAGTACCCAAAGGAGTCAGTGCAGCTGAACCATGGGGACTTGTTAAAATGCAGAGGCTCAGGCCCCTCACACACCTCTCAAAGAACATCCTGCACTGGGAAGACCCTGGGTGAGCACATGCACGTTAGTGTCAGGAGCCACCACGCTGAGCCAGGTAGTGGGCGGCGCTGCTTTTTCATGGGCTGAACACGGGCTGCACCCAGCTTGTTTTTCTTTGGTCAGAATGAGTGGGTAATGGACCTTAGCTCACAGCTTGTAACAGTCTTGACAAGAAACAGTAAGAGCACATCAAACCGCTTTGAATTAATATACGTCTCCAGGGTCAGACAAATTACATCCTTGGGGTACAGAAAGAATTTATAGCTGTGATTAGAAAAGCATGGCCAGTAATCTGAAGAATCACAGGGAGCCAGAGAGGTGCCATTTTTTTTTCAAAGAAAGAAAAAGATGAATCCTGAAAATTACTGGGTAGAGCGAGCCTGACAGCAATTTCCTACAAAATTCTGGAAGGAATTATTAAACAGGTAACTTGTCAGCTTTTAGAAATAGAAATGGTAATCACCAGGAATCATGCCAAATTAACCTCATTTGATTTTTTCTTATGTGTTTCCAAGACTGGTAGGCCCAGCAGAAGCCAGAGGTATTTACGAAGCTCCTAATGATATCCTTATAGGTCATATGCAGAAATATGTTACAATAAGAGCACAGCCAAAGGAGTTCGTGGTTGGTTGAATAATTATCTCCTATAGGTTGACTCACATTAGAGAAAAGGAGTTTGATGTAGTTTGAAGTAGGTCCCTGTATCATTCAGGGATCACGTACAGAAGTGCAATCTCTAGGAATGACCTGGAATGAAGGATTAGTTATAAAGATGTGAGAAGTGAGAGAAAGACAAGAAGTCAGGAAGAAAAGATGGATTTGAGGTAGGGGAGAGCAGGTACAAACTGGCTAGGTGAGGATGGTCTACTACACCCTGGTGTGTCCTCTAAGTTTGTATTTCCAATGATGCAGGTGTCTGGCAGAAGACAGAGAAGCTAAGGAGCTGTGACCCTGGCATCTGCCATGTGCTAATGAGGCTAGCTAGCAAACCAGGATTGATGTGTAGGAGCTATAACTGTGTGGCTGCTGCTTTACTCTTGATTCCAATCCACATGTCACCTGTGGTCAATCTTGTCTCAAGAAGCATTCAGAAAGAAAAGTATTGTGGGAAATGTAGTTCCTGCTTAGCTGAGCTGACACAGTTGAAAGCTAATACAGCCAACCAAGTCCTGTCCTTGGTCCTGCCCTGCTCCCTGTGTGTAACAGTGCAAAGCCATGAATGACAAAACAAGGAAAGTCTCAGTAAGTGAACTTCTCATTCTCCAAGTGTCACCTTAAATAGGAGAGGCCCTTCTTGACCATGGGCACTGAACTAGCTTCTCGGACTCCAATATCCCCATATGTTCCCAGACTTTGCTCTTTATTTTCATAGCACTTGTTAAGATCTGATGGGCACCATTTTTTTAAAAAAATTATATCTATTCTGTCACCTGCACCAGATTTCAAGCTCTACCAGAGCAAGCACATTGCCAATTTGGCTCAATGCTTAAGCCCTACCACCTAGAATAGAGTAGCTTATAAAAGGCACTCTATAAATACTTATTGAATGAATATATAATTACATTTAATAAGAATAAATGTAACATTGTTGAGGGATAAAAAGCAACTGCATAAGCCAGGAATTGAAGCTATCTAAATTAAGAATAATTCATGAAAGAAAGCAGATTGGGGCTTTTGTCAGTAGTAAGCACAAACTGAAAATCAGGATATTGAAAAATTAATGCATATTTTACTTGTATTACTAGAAATAAAGGAAGTAAAATCATGTCATTCTCTGTAGGGAAAGACAAAGCTAGCCTATTTTAAAAGACAAAGAACTGCAGTATCAACAGCCTGAAGAAGAAGCATTGTATGATCACATCAGTTGATGTGGAAAACGCATTTGACAAAATTCAATTCTCATTTCTAATAAAAATGCTCACCAAATTATAAATATAGAAGAACTTCCTCAACTTAATAAACATCTACAAAAAATCCTATGGTTAAAATCAAACTTTATAAGGAGAGATGAAAGGCTTTTCTCCTAAACAAAAAAGGATAAATGACTTCCATCTAATATAAATAACTCTTTCAAACAATCTGATTTTTTTTAATGAGCAAAATTTATGAACATATTTCTCATTAAAGAAGATATACAGATGGTAAATAAACACTTGAAAAGACATCCAATATCATTTTTATTGGGGATTGCAAGTTCAAATATCAAATGAGATACCATTATACTTATTAGAATAGCTAAAATCCAAAAAAGTCATAATATCAGTTTCTGGAGATGATGCAGAGCAATGGGAACCTCCATCATTGCTAGAAGAAGTGTAAAAAACAAACAAACTGGTTCAGCCATGTTGGAGGACAATTGAGAAGTTTCAGTTTCAGCAACAAAATTTAGTACTGCATTATAATACAAAATATAAAATAGTAAATGATTTAATAAATAAGTATATGGAAGACAAAAACCAATATCTACATGTAATTCATACAAATGAATTTAAAATAATATATGCAGACTCTCCACCCTCAAGGAGATAGAATATAGCTACTTATTCTTTAAGTATGGGGTCTGCGTACTGAGATCCGGGATATTGGGAAAAAAATGAAATCGGAATGAAGTAGGCACTGTAGTTATAATAATGTACCGGTATAGGTTCACAAATTGTGACAAAGTTCCTAAAGTGATATAAGATGTTAATAATAGAGAAACCATGTGCAGGATATTGGGGATTCCTCCTGATCGTTGAAATATTCTGTAAGTCTAAAATAGTTTTAAAATAGTCTGTTTTTAAGACAAACAGGATATGCAAAAGCAAAAATAAATGAATAACTCTGATAATCCAGTTCTAAATGGAATGGTTAATTTAAAAAAAATCCAAACAAAAAAACCAAAAAAGATGATACATGAAATACTTATTCTGAAGTAGTTATAATTGAAGTATTTATGCTCACTGTCTTAAATAATTTTGGTGTTGAATGTAAAGGGATCGTGCTCAGTGTAGCTTCCAGGGGTAGAATAAGAACAGTAGGAAACAGAAACTCTGATATACTGTTGGTGAGAATCCCAAATTAGTGCAGCCACTTTGAAGATGAGTGTGGAAATTCCTCAGAAAAACTGGGAATGGATACACCACATGATCCGGGTATACCACTCCTGTGGAGCCAAATTATGGAACCAGCCTAGGTGTCCATTAATAGATGAGTGGATTATAAAATTATGGGATATATATAGTGGAATTCTATTCAGCCATAAAGAAGAACAAAATTATGTCATTTGCAGGAAAATGGATGGAACTCAAGAATATTATGCTAACTGAGATCAGTCAATCATAAAAAAATGAAGGTTCATATGTTTTCCCTGATAGCAAGTTAGGGACAAAATGGGATACAAAAAGGGACTCTAGAAAAACGAGGAGGAGAAGCCCTAGTGGAGTGATGGAGGGTGTGGAGAAGAGGGAGATGGGTGAGGGGAGGGATCTGTTGAAGGATACACTTCCTATACAGATACAAAATTATAAGTCTCAATGCCAATCTCAGTACTGGGTTGGGGAAGAGGAGGGGGCTCACCAAGCACTGAGTGCATGTATGTCTCTATCGCTCTGAGCTTCATCATGAGGTATGATCACAGTGCACCAGTACTAATAATAAAAGGAATGGATTACAGTCAGATGGCAGCAGATTATGGCAGATCGAAGGAAGATGTTTCTGATTACTAGAGCTCTCCACATTGGACTCTCCTGTGTTTGGAGAGAGGTGGAGTACTTCCCTTCATCCCCAAGGAAACATCATGGTGAAGAGCCAGTGGACAGGAACGGCCTAAAGCTGTCTCTTCAGATGCTATGATTACCCGTGTGTTATGTCAGCCTACTTCACCGTGGCTGCGTGGGTTCAGGTGGCTCCAGGCAGACCTCAGAAACTAGTTATTTTCTTATGACATCCAGATGGTAAGTTTTTTCTCTGATCATCTTGAAATTACACACTCTGGACAGAATGGGAGAAATAATTGTTGAACAGTGTGAGGAAAAGATTTAAGAAAAGCCCCCGAGAATATATTTATGCACATGTACTCTGATCCTAAAAAAAAAGAAGAACTAGCAAAAAGTTATAGAAAACAAAATTAAGACATAAAGCAAAACCCCACAGTGGCTTTGATATTGGATATTATCAGCTTGGCTTTCAATGCTGATACTCAAGGCCAACTCCAGTGACGAGGCGTAGTTTTGGAAGGAGCATTAGTACTGTTATCCACAGGAGCAGATGGCTCTTACCCCCTAGAAATCCAGATTAATTTCATTCTCTTCTGGGGAAGCTGCAAAGGCAGGAATTTTGGTCACTTCCTTTCTGACACTACTTGGCAAAATAGTGGTTCTTGCTTCTGTGTTTCCACACGTATGTGCTTTTCCTTAACAATTCTTTACTTTGTGATTCATGCTCTAAAATGTTGTAGAACTGCAGAAATACAGAAACAAATCTGAAATCATGGAATCTTATATTGTGTCATCTCTCTAACAAGTGTTACCTTGAAGTGTAGGCTTTTTTCAAATTTTAACCCTTCCTGTAAAAAAATAGTTTAGCCAGTAGATCTCACATCAAGAGCAATGTGTGTGTGTGTGTGTGTGTGTGTGTGTGTGTGTGTGCATGCTTGTATAGCTCATATGATTTTTAATACTGAATTGTATTTAATTAGAGAGTTTTGCCACCTTGCTATGCAAATACCTAAGAAAGTAGAAAATTTGTTACTTTTAGGCTCTGTATTTCTCATCAGTGTTTTGTATACAATGGTAAATATAAGTAGGGTTGGTTTTTTTTGTTTTTTTTTTTTTTTTTTTTTTTTTTTTTGCGGTACTGGGGATTGAACTCAGGGGCATTCTACCTCCGAGCTATACCCCCAGCCTTATTTTTTATTCTTTATTTTTGAAACAGGGTCTCACTAAGTTGCGGAGGGCCTCACTAGGTAGCTGAGGCTGGCTGTGAACCTGGATCCTCCTGTCTCAGCCTCCTGAATGCTGGGATTACAAGCGTGCGCCACCACGCTCGGCTAGGGTTGTTTTTTTTTTAAGAGACTACAACTTTTGAATTCTGTGTCTGTTCTTATATCATAGTAGACTTTGAATTTCTCTGCTGATATTTATTGTGGTCCAATTAATGCTATGGAGTATGACAAAGTGCCAGAGACTGTATAAGTGGTTTTTTTTTTTAAATGAGAATTCACAGGTATCACAGTCTAGCCTCCTTGACCGATCTGACCTGCCTCTTCCTTTAGTCTAGGAGGAAGCTATTCATTTTTACTTTGCAGCATCAGTTCCTACAAGCCTCTATATCCTGCATTCACATTGTTAGACTGTCTTTACAGCATGGACTTTCATAATACCAAGCTACTTTCATATGGCATCCACACTCCTCTCTGGCCTGTTTTGGAAGCCGCTTCCATTACTTGGATCATGTCAGTCTCTATGTGGACTGTAAGCTCCTTTAACAGGTGGGGAGTGTGCTGTATTATTTGCTTGTTCCTTCCTGCCCCCTGATGATGTTTTGTATTCAGTTTAGCCTCTCCCTGCTGTTGCCCTCAGTGGACCTTTGGCCCCTCATCCACCTGCTGCTATACACACATTATATAAGGGTCACCTGGAATGGCGTAGCCTATGGGAACCAGATTGATTAGTTAGAATTATTCACATCTTCAACTCCACTTGGCTTTGCTGTTGTTTAGAGCTCTCATTTTCTCCGCCATGTATTTTACTTATTAGGCCTTATCCTACCCCAGATGCACACATATCTTACACCTTTACGTCAGCTCCTAAGGACAGGTGTCCTGGTTATCCCAGCAAAGGGCTAGTGTCTGCCTGATGCATTGCAGATGCTTTATGGGTGTGATTTGAATGGCACATGTCAGGGCCTTTTCTAAGACAGGTTCAAAACCATCTATTTGCTGATGATCCCCAGCCAGGACCTCCCTTTACCTTTCTTGGACTCAGATAAATTATCTATGCAACCCAGTTGGTTTTCTAATTAGAATATCATGCTTAATTTGACTAAAAAGACTTGATTTTTTTCCCCTAACTTAGCCTTTTTTTATCTTGGTAAAAGTTTTCACCATTTTTAGCACTGCTTAGACTAAACCTGAGAAGGTTTGATTTCTCTTTCCCTCATATTGCACAATGAAATCTTAATGGCTCCTGTCAGTTCATTGCCAAACTATATCCTGAGTCTCATGCATTTTTACCATCTCCTTAGCCGTAGTCCTGATCCAGGCCACCATCACCTCTCACCTGAGTTAATGCAATGAACTCCTTACCTGAGTTGGAGCCAGCGCCTTCTAGTTGGTTTCTCTGCCTCCTTTATTGCTCCCCTAAAATGGATTTTCTGCATAGTGGTCAGAGAAAACTCTACAGCACATATCAGACCCTAGTGTTCCCATTTGAAAGCCCCATCCCACGGCTTCTACTTAGAATTAATTAAATTAAATGCAAATTTTAATTTAACCACATCAACCAAAGGTCCACAGAATCTAACCCCTGTGTAAGCACTGGCTTTCATTTTCTTTCTCCTCTTGTCCACTGTGCTGCAGTGATGTTGTTCCCATCTCTGTCTATCAAATGTGGCAAGCTAGCTCATTCCTGCTTAGGAATACTGTCCTCTCTGTACTTTGCGCTTGAAATGCTCTTCTCTCTGAGCTCCTCCTGGCCCTCTCTTTTGAGTGCTCAGAGAGGTCGTCTCTTACCACTTCTCTGATGAGTGACCATGATTTCATCTTTCTTTCTGACTAGGTGTGCTTTCGTTACCCACTTCGCCACTATAGTACAATCTCAGCTAAACTGGTGCCTGCCTTAATATGCATCGATGGGCCGACTGGTTGGTAGGTGGCAGCAGGTCCTTTTCCTGCAGTAAGAATTTTGTCCTGTGTGGTGGCTCTCTGTGCACACTGCAGCTACTCCTATTGGTGAGGTGCATCTTGGAAATAGACATCATGCTTGTATCACCACCGCCTCTCAGGGAACTTCACACGGTACAGAGGCCTACCGTGTAGACAAGTGAGAGTGTCTTCCCTTTAATTCTGTGGTCACTCTTTCCTCTCGCATTCTTTTTCTAATGGAATTGCTTGTTAGTTATAGGAAACTTAAATTCCTATTAGAGCCCTTTAAAAGCCAAGATTGGAGAATTGATGAGGCCTATAATTGGTAAAAAGAAACTCTGACCTAAGGTACTTGCCTAATGAAAGAGAGAAGTAAGTGGGCAGAGGGAATAGTTTTCTTAATAGCGGAGATGAAGATTTGATGCTCAGGGCACTAGTTTATTAGGCAGGAAAACCAATGCCATTAATTCACTGAAAAAATGATGTGTCAGAGAAGTTCATCCTCTCCACAAGCTAAGGGACTGGCTTAGGTCTTCTCATAAATTATAGCCTTTAATTTTATTAACATGATTACATCAAGATTTATATTTATTGTTAGAATGTTTAGATTATATTGCTTAATTTTATAAACTCAACAATGATACTGGACTGAGATTGCTGGCTTTACTTCCACTCAAGGGGATGTTCCAGGTTCCTTGGCAAAACTTACTGACCAGGAAGAGATTTGGAATATGGAATGGTGATTACTAGAGGAGGGGACTGGCAGAGTGGATAAAAGAGGACTGTGTTTGATCATTGCACTCTATGTGTATGTCTTGAAATATTGCAGCAGACCCCATTAATATATATATTAATATGTATAGCCAATACATATTAATGGAAACATAATATATAAACAACTATTATTGGTATTTGACAAAGATGACTCAATCTATTTTCAGTATAGTTTATTTTTTTAATTTATTTTTTGTGGTACTGGGGATTGAACTCAGGGGCATTCTACCTCCGAGCTATACCCCCAGCCCTATTTTTTAAACAGGGTCTCACTAAGTTGCGGAGGGCCTCACTAGGTAGCTGAGGCTGGCCACGAACCCAGATCCTCTGGTCTCAGCCTCCCAAATGCTGGGATTACAAGCATGCATCACCATGCCCGGACAGTATAGTTTATTTTCACACCATATGTCTTACTATGTTGAGGGCAAGTCCTGAGAACTAAAATAATGAAGTTGTTCTTTAATGATTTCCTCTTTCAGGTGACCCACTCCTGCACTTGAGTCCATTCCTTCAGACAGTGCTGGGCCCATTGACAATGACTTCTAGCCCTGAAGAAAAACTAGTCTCCTGTCTTGTCCCTCTGCACTTGGAATGATGCCATTCTTCTCCCCCACTGCGAAGCTCCGATTCTGTTAGTGCTTTCCTCCTAACTAAATTAATGAAGAAAGCCAGAAATTTGTCAATGAGTAATAACCCTTCAGTTTTGGATCCCGTGGTATTTGCACTTTTAAAAGAAAAAAATTTGTGGCGAGAACAATATCTTCAGAGTAATGAATCATGAGTGGTGGAATTTCAGACATAACATTAATCCATATCATATTATAAAACACCCAGGTGCCAAGGCCCCAGTGTCTACCCTAATGATGATGCAATAAATTAGTGGAGCTAAAGGATGACTGTATGTGGCTTAGTTAGAGCTTGTTAAAATATCACAGGTGTATTTGCTAAGGTCTAGCCCATGTGTATCTGGCTGAGTCTGAAATAAGAGCAAGCAGAGTAATTGCATCAGGCATGTGCTTGGTGGATGCTTCAAGGTCAACAAATCCCAAATGAATTCAATATTTTCTTCTTTCTCTGAGCTGTATGTCTTGTCTTTATTTCTTGTCTTAGTTACAAACATTACTAAACTACCAATGAAGCCAGAAACCTGGAGGAGTTATCTCAGAAACATTATCCTTCCTCAACTTCCATGTCTTTCCAGTCATCAAAAACGTATGCATGTGACATCTTATCCTCGCTGGCCCTCTTCCAGATTAGTGGAGGGCTTCATCTTATTTGCCTTTGGCTATGGTCATAGCTTCCCATCTGATCCTTTCTGCATCCTCCACCACATCTAGTTCACACCATTCCACCCTCCATTCTTCCAGTAAGTTCCTAAACATGACTCCTTCCATTGTCTCCATTGCCTGTACAATCAATTCCAAACAAAGGCACATGGGGCTTTTTGTCTCTCATGACTGTGCCTCTGTCCCTTCTTGATAAACCTTTACTTCCAGGCAGTCACCCATGGGACTTGGTGTTCCAGCACGCCTCAGTGCTGTGCTGCCATGCTGTCTCTCTCTCCTGTGACTTCTGTATGTGTTGCCCTCGCTACTTGAAATGCTTCCCCTACCTGAAGCCATTGCTACGTATCTGTCAAGATTCTGTGCAGACACCACATCCTTTAGGAAACCTTTCTGATTGCCATGATCTCTGAGCAGAGTGGGCTGCTCCCTATCTTGTTGTAGCGGTTAAACTCAATGTCAGCGTACCTCATAACCTTCACTGCTTTGGATAACAAGTCCTTCTTTGCTGTCCCTATAGCAGACTGTGAAGAGATTAACAGAAGAGTCTCTATCATTCATTATTTTTATTTTTCTATCTCATGGTATAGTATTTGATGTCTGGTAGACATTCAATAAGCATGCTTAGAATAATAATCAGAACTAACATGATTTGATTCTTTAGTCTATGCATTGTTTGTTCTAAACACTTTACACAAATTGCCTTACTTAGTCTCTATGGCAATGCTTTTCTGTGCCATGGCAGTTTTGTGTGAGATCAGATGCATGCTGAGTGTCTTACCCCAAGCACATTGTGTGTCAATCTTCTTTGTTTCAGGCTCTCTCTACAGCTGTAGGAAGTCACTAGATGTTTGTGAGCCCAGCACAAAAAGAAGGGGATTTAAAAGGGCAACCCTCAAGCTGGGGTGTACGAGAGCTGCTGGGTAAATTCTCCGGTCTCTGTCCTTTGGATGGACAACTCTAAAGGGCATTCTCCATACTCTCGGAGGTCAAAGCTGAGTCAAAATTCCATTGCCTATGGAAGCATCTTTGAGCTTTTACTTTTGTACAGCTATATCTCACTCTTGTGATTCCTTACTCCTTCCAGAAGCACCTCCCAAGTTAACTTACACAAGATCATGTCAAGCTTCATTTTGGGGATACTCAACTTAAGACAAATACTACTATTACCCCCAGTGTGTTAGAAATAGAAGCTCAGAGAGAATGAGAAGCTCACTTAAGATCTTATCCCTGGAAAGTGAAGGGGACTGAATTTAAAGCCAGAGTCTGGCTTCAGAGCCCATTTTCTCAACCAGCTCTCCATGGTGACTAAAGATATCAGACCCAAGTCTCAAATTGCACGACATAAGCTAGCTACTCCTATTGTGTTTGAAATTTGTTTTTGTTAAAATATTAAATGCTCTAGGTTTAGAAGCAAGGATATAGTGCTCCTTTGGATTTTTCTCTAAATAAATTCCATTTTTAATTCCAAAGTTTTTTTTTTTCCCCAGAAGAACAATATAGAAGGGTGACAGAGGAACCATTTAAGTGTCATAACTTCCCATTCTCAAAAGCTCCATTATTAAGATTTCACAGCAGAAACTTCTGAAAGTAGAAAGAGCATTTAGATCAGAAACTCGTAGACCAATGTCATCTGAAATGGGAACTGTAGGAATTTCATGACTTTGGGTGACTCTATTTCTCCATTTGGGTCTCATTTTCCCAACATGTAAAATAAAGTGTTTAAGTTAGTGCTGTTTTTTCAGTCATTAAGAATCTGCTGAAATCTATTGTATATCATTTCCATTTTCTTTTCCCTCCCTCCAAATGTGCACCCCCCCCACACACACACACGTACATGCACCATCTCTCATTTAATTTTAGGGGCATGTGCCATTTGTGGATCTTTTGGGTTTAAGAACTTATGGGCACAATCTCCAAGCTCCATTCCAGCTCCTTTTCTGCAGTCTTAGGTTGGAAACACTCATTGAATGCACTCTGCTTATATGACTTTTGCTAACTACCAGACTGACTGAGAATGAATGATATGATGAGTTCAGGTGATTTTTAAATACACATCGGGGAGAAGAACACACATTTGTATCTTATTTGCATCTTATTCTGTCATTTTCTATGTTTGAATATCTTTAAAACCATGGCAGTGAGAGATGTAAATGATTGATGGGCTATGCCCTACAAATAATGCTTGCTGCATAGTATAAATAAAAGTAACAAGAGCATGAAGGTTTAAATGAATAGGTGTTCCCATATATTTCTATCATTGATTCTAGTGATTAAGATTAGGATGTTTATACAAATGTTACAGTGCCCTGAACTTTTCCTACAGGAAACTATTGATTCAATATCTTTACTTCCTTTGGAAAGAAAAATAACATTGAATGAGGATCTAATGGGCTGGAAGAAATCAACAGACCGATATCAGATGAACTAATATGCTTACTGAAAAATAAATATAGCACCTCATTAACTGGGAAAGAATAGTAGCTTTGATTTACATCATACTGTATTTTGATAAAACCAGTAGCTTTTTTGCTGACAGTTTTCTATACAATTTTTATGTGTTGCAATCTTAGCTCATAAAAGAGAGAATTGATGATCAGAAAAATAATGCTCAATTTTAAGCCAGGTTGCATAAATAAAAAAAGTTGGCATCTTATGCAGCTGTACTGGGTTGGCTGATATTTTTCTTAGGAATGATAGGATAGGACTTATGAAATTAACAATGAAAATACTGTATAGTATTTTACTGTATAGTATATATTGTATAGTATATGTAATGTATGGTTGTTTGGATCTACCCAAAGTCAATGTGCTTTATTAATTTGTTTTGAACCGCCTCGCAGGTGATTGACTGGAGGAGAGTGAAGATTCACCTCTTCTAATTGCAAGGATCACCTTCCACTTGTATCCTGATTCTCTATTAAAACTCTCCCTCCGGATATAATTGTCATAGAGTGGTTGGGACAGTCTGCCTTTCCGCTCTGTATCTAGAGAGGGTTTTTTGATGCAATCTGCCACTTGGTGTGTACCTTTGGACTCGGGGTCTTCCTAGGTGTCCTCAGCTCTTGTGTTTAATTTCATAGCAATGTGAACCCAGTTCTTCTGCTTCACTCACTCACCCTGGCTCTACCCATAGGCGCCTCACATGTCCCCAGGGCCCGTGGTCAGCCATTTAAACATCTTAACATCTCCATTGCCTTGCTCATCTCTAATTTTGGGTCAACCTATTATCAGCTCTCTCTACTCTCAGGTAACCAAGATTTCCTGCAACATCACGCTCTTCCCACTGAAGTCTGTTATCATGGCAGCTTAATCTCCTATTTACCTCTTATTTTCTAGATTATGTCTGAGAGTAGCTGCACTAAATTCAAATACTAGATGACAAGTTTTAGGAGAGTGAGTCTCGAGTGTTGCTTGCTTAATGAGTTTAATGTTCCCTTTAGATTTTCTAACCAAGCCCAAGTTCTTTGCTTTATATTTATGCCATGCTCTGGCCCCAGCCTCTGTGTTTGGCCACATGTATCTGAGCATCTCCAGTTGCTTAAATTTCCCGAAAGATCTTCATTCTTGAGTGGATCCTGCTCATCACTGATGGCAGGAAATGGGAGGCTAGGAGTAGATGATGGGTGTTTCATAATGAAGAAACTCTCAGTGATTAAAGGCATTGCCATCTCTCAGGAACATTTCCTTTTCATATACTTTGATTGGTGCATTGTGATTATGTAACATGGAGAGATTCGATGTGATGCATTTATACACACACATCACTTGGGTCTCAGAAACCTTTCTTGAAGAACAATGACTGTTCTGAATTCTGATAAGTTCCTAGGACAGCGGGTTCCTCTCTGCTTTTGTCAAAACAAGATGGTTAGCACAGGGTGGGATCTCAGTGCCATCAGAGCCCCCAAACTAAGCTATTTTTTTTTTGAAAGAAACTGTAACATCAACAACTTCTTAGATGTCAGCCCAGCATGGTGCTGTGCCAGCTATTTTCTGACAGTTGCCTTGAATTTTTTATCACTGTATAAAGAAAGAAATGACCTTTGAGGGTTTCAGTATCTTTTTGATGTAGGTGTTCATTCATATACTTTTTCAACAAACACTTTTGAAGGGTCAAAAATTAATCCAATAGTTTCAGGGACAAAAGAGCATTTATTGTTCTTTTATGGTTTGTGAGTTTTTACTGACAAAATACCAACTAAATGTACTTTGCATTTTGGATGTAAATTATATATTTTTAATTGTTTACACATATATAATTTTGTCTGTCTGTCTGTCTTTAAAAGGGAGATGGAAAATATCTTGAGATTGTGATAAAAAGTTTTTAGGAAAGAAAAAATTATGGTCTCATAAATTAAGTAATAAAATTAGCATTTTGTCTTTTGTGTGTGTGTGTGTGTGTGTGTGTGTGTGTGTGGTACTGGGGATTGAACCCAAGTGTATTCTACCTCTGATCTATACTCCCAGTTCCTATATATATATATATATATATATATTTGTTTTGAACTAGGGTCTTGCTAAGTTGCAAAGGCTGGCCTCAAACCTGTGATACTCCTGTCTCGGTCTCTGAAGTACTGGGATTTAGATGTGCCCCACTGTGCCTGACTCTGATGATATTCTTTACTCTTCTTTTAGAGAAGGAACACATGCAAGTTGAATGTATTTATGGCTTCTAGGTTCTTCCTTATTATATTGTAATTTTCAAGCTTGGTTTTCCTTCTTAATCACATATCCATTTCTCTGGTAAACTCTTCTGTACTGTGTTCACCAAGTTGATTTTTAATTTGTTCTTCATTTGTTAGTGTTACCTGTTTTTACACTGTGTAAATCCAATCAAGGAGGAAATTAATTAATATGTATCAAAATAGTATTTCTGTTAAATCTGTCATTTTTATTTCCTAAGTGAATGTGTTAATGATTTTTACAAAATTACAAAAGGCTTCTGTTAAGGCTGACAAATTAACATACTTAGGAAAAGATTTAGAATATATTTACTTACAAATTTTTAAACAATTTTCATAATATTAAGGTTCAGATAAGATAATGTAGTTATAAGCAGGTAGAAGTGGATGATTAGAGAATTTAAATGACTTCTCCAAGATGATTATCAATTCATTCCTGATGTCTCAGAAACAGAATTTCTGAGACAGGGTAATTAATAAACAACAGAAATGTATTTCTCACAGTTCTAGAGGCTGGAAGTCCAAGATCAAGGGACTAGCAGATTCAGTATCTGGGGTGGCCGTATCTGCCATATCTCCACTTTCAAGATGGTTCCTTGTTTCTGGGTCCTCACACAGCAGCAGATGGAGGGAAAAATGGACAAACAGTTCCCTGCGCTCATTTATAAGATCATTGATTCCCTTCATGAAGGCTGTGCCCGCATGACTTACCACCCCCCAAGGTCATACTGCTTAATGCTATCACATTGGTGACTAAACTTCTGAATTTTGTAGGGGCACGTTCAGCCATAGCAATGACACATTTGGCCAGTGGCCAAATTTCATTCTTGTTCTGCTTGTCTTTCTTCTAGTTCATATAGCCTCTTCAAAAGGTATACACCCTTTACCACACATCCTTTGCATTTTACAGCAGTGATCCCAGACAATAGAGTTGCTCTCCCTGTTTCTTGGCATAGGTGGAGCAGTGGACTAGATCTATACTAATCAGGTAGGATGTTAATGGAAAAATTTGGCTTGGCTTGT
This sequence comes from Graphiurus murinus, assembly GCA_004027655.1. Classification (NCBI taxonomy): domain Eukaryota; kingdom Metazoa; phylum Chordata; class Mammalia; order Rodentia; family Gliridae; genus Graphiurus; species Graphiurus murinus. Next base: position 52,238 of record PVLC010003226.1, on the reverse strand, counting down.
TGCCAAGTCCCATCTGCCTCACTATTCAACAATAGGCCACAACTAGCTTTAACCAGAGGAATGACTCAGGACAGCCATTTTTACCCTTGAATAGACTCACCTCACATGGTTTTGGTGGCTCCTAGAGGTACACTGAGACTTTTTTTTTAATCTCAAGGATTTTCTTCTGAATTTTAACAAGCCCTCTGTGTATGTGTTTGTGTGTTAGGGAATGAGATGAGTTTTTGTTTCTCCACTATTGTTCCAATCAGAGCATTCTCCAATGCTCTGCAGGATCTAAAATGTGTCCAGACTGCCAGGGGATATGAATGAGAGGACACTTAATGGACATACGGAGTGCATCCAAATGGAGAAATGAGAAAACCTGGGGTACACACGTGTGTCCTTGGCATATGGTCGCAGACAACTGTCTCTGTCTGAGAATGTTGAGGGCAGTTAACCCCAGAGCTGTGGACTCAAGTTCCATAACACAATTTTCTTTTTATATTCAATTGTGTCACAGTTTCATGCTAGATCTAGAAGATCAGAAATGATCACATTGGACTATCAAGTTGAATCTGGCTGGCTTCGTTGTCTATACAGTTGGCCCTGCAACATTTTGAAAAGCTTTGAAATGGTTCATGCTCTTCCCTTGGCTAAGATATTGTATTAACTCTCTCTAAGTGTGATTCATTCATATTTGTTTTTTAATATACTTTTATTGATGCATTGTAATCCCACATCATAATGTCATTCAGAGTGATAGTGGCATATATGCACACAGCATTTGGTGAGCTTCCCTCTGGCTCATTCAACACCCCCCCTTCTCCATACATTATATTGAGACATTAATAATTTAGTATATGTATATAGCATCAATTAAATGCTTCCTTCATCAAGTCCCCCTCCCACATCCCTCCTCTAGATCCCCTCCATCACTCCAGTGGGGTTTCTCCTCCTTTATCCAGATCCCTCTTGTATCCTAATTTCTCCCTAGCTTCCATATATGAGAAATAACATATGATCCTACACTTTCTGTGACTGGCTAATCTTACTTAGCATAATATTTGCTAGTTCCATCCATTTTCCTGCAATGACATAATTTTGTTCTTTATGGCTGAGTAGAGTTCCATTGTGTGTGTATCCTTTAATTTCATAACCTGTTCATCTATTGATGGACAGCTTGGCTGGTTCTATAAATTTGGCCATTGTGAATTGTGCTGCTATAAACATGGGTTTGCATTTATCATTACAATATTCTGATTTCATTTGCTTTGGAAAGATACCCAGGAGTGGTATAGCTAGATTATACAGTGGTTCCACTTCCAGTCTTCGGAGAAATCTCCACACTGATCTCCATAGCAGCTGCATTAATTTGCAGTCCCACCAACAGTGTATAAGGGTTCCTATTTCCCCACATACTTGCCAGCATTTATTACTATTCATATTCTTGATTATTGCCATTTTAATTAGGGTTAGATGGAATCTCAGTGTAGTTTTGATTTTCATCTCCCTGATTGCTAACGATGAACACTTTTTCATATATTTATTGGCCATTTGTTTTTCTTTTTTGTGAAGTGTCTATTTAGTTCAATGGCTATAATAATAAAAACAGCATGATACTGTCACAAAAAGAGACAGAAACAAATCCACACACTTGTAGCCCATTGGTTTTTGACAAAGGCGCCAAAAACATATGCTAGAGAAAAGACAGCCTTTTCAACAAATGGTACTGGGAAAACTGGTTCTCCTTTTATAGAAAAATGAATTTAAATGCCAGTCTCTTACCCTGTACAAGAATCAATTCAAGGTGGACCAAAGTCTTGGGAATAGACCAGACACCTTTCAATTACTAGAAGAAGGTATAAGATCAATGCTCCAACACATAGGCACTGGAAGAAACTTTCTCAATGAGACCCCCAACACTTAGGAAGTTAAAATGAAATTTGATGAATGCGATGGCATTAAATTAAAAAGCTTCTGTGCAGAAAAATAAATGATGAAAAGTCTAAATAGCCTATAGAATGGGAGTAGTTCTTTGCCATCCTCTTGATGGAGGACTAGTATCTAGAATATATAAAGAACTTAAACACCTAACACTAAAAAAACAGATTCGTTCAGATTTGAATGGACAAGAAGTCCAGGGTTCCCTATGGATGTTCCCTTTTAACAAGGATTCCGAGTATAATCCAGTTAATGCAACGTCTGACAAAAATTACTGGTGTATTCTTTCTACCTCTGTCAATGTGTAAAAAATAGAAACAGTCAAGTATCACTTGCTCTTTGTCAGCTTGACAGTGGCTATTTTTCTAACATGAAATTCACTCTATCATTGTTTGTGTTCTTGATGGTTGTGAGAATATTATGCTAAGTGAGATTAGCACTTAGCAGTCTCAAAAAGTGAATAGTTGTATGTTTTCTCTCATATGCATAAGCTCGATAGAAATTGGGAAAAAGCAAACTTCAGAGAAGTAGAGACTCCAATGGAGAGAGGGAGGGAGTTCAGGAGGAGTGGGGGTGCAGATATATGCCTTATACATATATTAAATGACCAAAGCCAACCTCAGAGGCATGTATGGGGAAGGGGTGGGGTGGGCTTGAGGGCAGAGCTCCAAGAGTTGTGTGTATGTATAGTGCCATCACTCTGCACCTCAGTGTGATGTATAATTACAATGCAACAATGAAAGTATAAAAACAAGCCCTCTCACAATGAAGATTACACTGCTATCCATGGCGAATGTTTTTAAAATGCAAAATTTATAGAACATATGTGATCCAGTTACCTGGCAAATATTAATACTAAATTGCACACACTTTTTACGCTCAGCCACATAGTGTTATGTGTTTTTGTGTGGAAATATTTTCATGGCAATGGTTTAAAATATATTACATATATATATTTTATATATATATTTTCTTTTCTAAAGAAAAGAAATGTTTTCTGGAAATGTTACTCAAAGCTTTGTACATGCTAAGCAAGCACTCTACCACTGAGCTACATCATCAGTCCATGCTATTTTATTTTGAGACAGGGTCTCACTAAATTTCTCAAGCTGGCCATGAATTTCCCACCCTCCTGTCTCAACCTCTTGAGTAGCCAGGATTATAGGTGTACACAACCACCACTGACCATTTTCTCTATTCTTAAAGTTCTAAGTCAATATGGAAAATGTCAGAAAGGTCCCATGCACAAACCTTCAACCAGCTTTCCAACTTTCAGAAGGATTGAAGACTCTTGTTAGTAGGGCCAGGAATTCCATACAATGGAGAATGTCACAGAAGACAATTGGAAATATCTTAATCATTTTTTTTTAGCCAACAACAAAACCAAAAATTACCTCTTTTGATTACAATGTTGTTATTCGGGCAAAATAGATTTATACTGTGTTCTTGGGAAAATACTGGATACTGTGTTCTGGCATGGAAGAAAGAGAGAGGTGGGATGCAGGGCTGGGGGGATTGTGTATGAGTGTGTCAGAATATGAGGAATACAATAAATGTGTACATGTATGTCCGTCATTTTGAACTATATTATGTTGTGAGACTATAATCTACAATGCACCAATGAATGTATACTGAAGAAATGAAGTATTTTGTGCTTTGTGCAAACTCAGGCTAAGGATAGGGGGCTGGGGCTAGTGTTCCTTTTTCTGAGAGACAACTAACAGCATTGAAGCACATGTTCCGGGAAGAATTTTGAGGGCATTTACCATATGAAACTTAAGGAGTGCAGTTTAGGTAAGGGAGAAGAATTGGGCACAGAAAAATAATAATGATGCTGTCCATGGATATTTTAGCATACTACAGAATCAACTGCAAAAGGGAGCAGGCTTGCTCAGGAAGCACTGTCCTTCGCTATACATCTGCTGTCCAGTTGATTTATACAAAATTTATTTAAATCATGAAATGATCAGATTCACTTTTATTTTTGCAGTCAGCCATTCTTACATATTAAGCTTCTTTAAATGTGACTAAACCTACCCCCCTTTTTTACTCAGTATTTTTATCATAACTTATTGATTTTTAATTAGCTTGTCAGCATAATTAGTTTCCTCCCTGAAATTGGCCATGAAGCCTTCTGTAAAGTTTCATACCAGCTACAAGTATGTTGCTGGTTATTCGTGTAAATTGCCAGTTTGTGTAAAACAATCTTACACAATAATTTATAAATCTTTGCTATGTTTTTCTACCAAATTCTCTGATTCTACCTTCTCCTCCCTGTCTTTCACTAGCTAAAAGGTATTTTCTTTGTTTTCTCCATGTGTGATGTGGCAGAGAAGCTGCTAAAATGATTTATTGTTGTTTTTTAATATCATGGAATAAGAAAGGCATTTTCCAGATTTATACGTTCAGGGAGTGTGTTCTCAACTCTACGATACTATCTACTTAATTAGAAATGTAGGTTTCTGTGTATTTGTGAACTTTGGCAGTTGTATATTTAGTAATTCCCTGACAGATTTTGTTTTGAGGTACTTGAGCTTGTCTTTAATTATCTGAGGAAAAATATCATCCAAAAATATGACAACAAACAGATCTTCTGGTATTATTTCCCCAGAAGACACAGAGGACTTCTAAATATGTTTACCCTCATAAAAAAGATATTTTTTGCCCCTTGATGCTAACCCAACAGTTTACATGCTCTTTATTCATTTGCTCTTTTTCATTTGTTTCTTGTTATCTAAGTATGTAGCAGAATTACTTCCTGAAACAATAAAAAAAAAGGTTCTATAAAAGATCGGAGGTAGATTCTGGTTGAGATATAAATTATTTTTGTGACTCTGGACAAATGATTTTAACCTCTTTGTAGCTCAAGGATACACCCCCATTCATTTATTTAATCAAAATGTATTGTCTATTTACCATGCAGGAAACTATATTCAATAACTTTGGGACTGTCAAGGTGGGAATTTTAAAATTGGGTGGGAGAAATGAGACACACACATATATTAACTGTTATCACACAAAACAAACACATGTATGATCCATGAAGGGCAGAAAATATTAACCACTACAAGAGAGCTAGTGTTGAATGCAGTGAGATTTCTCAGTATGAAGGATTTATTTTAAGTTGAGATCATTAGCAATTTGAGATGGCAGTATTTAGACTGGTCCAGTTTGTGTTTGGGAAGATGTGGACAAAAGAAGAAATGACATTAGAATCAGAAAAAAAACAAAAAACAGCTTTAATGTAAAGCTGGTTGCCAGGTATTCTTTGGGCTTGGAAGGAAACAAGTAGTTCAGTTTAACTGGATTCTGAAGTGGATTGAGGATAATCATGAAAACCAAAGTTGAAATTTAGGTTGGTGACAGGTCCTAAAAGACGTTGAATACAAAACAGGGGCTTGGTGTTTATTTTGTAGACTACTTTTGAGAAGTCACTATAGATTTGGTGTTGGCAAGACATGGGTTACCACCTAATAATTAAATGTCACTTAATAGTTAAGTGTCAAAAGTTAAATCTCTTCCACTTACTAGTTAAATGCCAAAAGTAAGTAAACCAACTTCTGAGAATCTTGGTTTCCTCATCTACAAGGAATTTGCAGGCGATTGTTAGGGTTGCTGAAAGCATATGGGATGACATGCAGGATGGGTTTGCTACAAGGCAGTTGCTCATAAAGTATTAGTAATTATTATCCACACAATGCAGATCCTCTAGCAGGTGAATTCCAAGGTGATTTCTTTGTCATGCCTCTCTTATCTCTATGTGATATATTTGCTCAGAAGATCATAGAATCTCAATTGAAAGTTACCTTCCACTAGAGTACCTCTGAGGTATTCTAGTCCACCCCCTGCTGAGGACAAGTGTTCCTATAACAGCCTTTCTCATTTTATTTCATACTGTCCTCTGGCCTCTGTAGAAACTTGCAATTATGAGAAAATTTACTTTTTTTCTAAAGCTAGACATTTCAATTGCTGAATACCTAATGGCTTAAAAAGTTTTTTAGGTGTGAATCTAAGTTCTGTTGTAACTTACACACAATGCTTTATTTCAGAGCTAACAAGTGGCAGCACCATGTGTCAACCTTGAGATAGACTACATGGGTATATGACTTCCCATCAAAGGTTCATCCTAGTCCTTTCCCTTCTAGCCAAATATCTTCTATCTTTCATCTACTCTTTATGTGACATTATAAGACTCCTTTTCCACCCAAATGGCTTCCTTTGGTTGCACTTAATTCTTTTTTTTTTTTTTTTTTTTGCGGTACTGGGGATTGAACTCAGGGGCATTCTACCTCCAAGCTATACCCCCAGCCCTATTTTTTATTCTTTATTTTGAAACAGGGTCTCACTAAGTTGCAGAGGGCCTCACTAGGTAGCTGAGGCTGCACTTAATTCTTAAATATCTTTGTTGAAACTATGGTTCTTAGAACTAATAGTGTCCCACTATTAATGTCTATTCAGAACCAAGTTCCGCATATCTTCCTTAATCTAGAATCTAGAACAGTGTCATTGGCTGTTGTCTATACAGTTTTACAAAATGCCCAAAGCCAAATCCAATCCCCAAATATTCCAATTCATTGGATCTTGATTTGGATCTAGATATTGGCATTTTTAAAAAGGTCCAGAGAAACAAAAGGAATTCTTACTCATGGGAATGTATAATGGTAAAAATACTTTGCAAACAGTTCAAGAGTTTGCTGTAAAAGTAAACACACTCTTAGCATAGAATCCAATAGTGCATTTACCCAAATGAACTGAAAACTTATGTCCACACAGAAACTGGCAAATAGATGTTTATAGCAGATTTACTTATAATTTGCAAAACTTGGAAGTGACCAAGATTTCCTTCAGTAGGTGAGTGGATAAACAACTCACGGTAAATGCAGACAATGGAAAAATCATTTGGTGCTAAAAAAAAAAAAAAAAAAAAAAAAAAAAAAAAAAAAAAAAAAAAAAGAATGAGTTGTTAAGGTGGGAAAAGACACAGAAGAGCTTTCACTGCATGTTACTAAGTGAAAGAGATCTGTAAAGTTTACATAGTATGGTTCCAACTATAGGGAATTCTAGAAAAACAAAACTAAATATTGCAATGGTGAACTCATGTCACTACTCACATGTTAAAATCCATAGACTGTATGACACCAAGAGTGAACCATAATGTAAACTGCATACTTGGGGTGATAATGACGCATCATTGTCACTAGTCTAATCAATGCACCTACTACTCCAGCACAGACCTGCTAGTGGGAGAGGTTGTGAGTGTGGGGTGGCTTGGGGACCTGTGAGAACTCTGTGCACTTTTTGTTCAATTTGCTGTGAACCTGAAATTACTATAAAAAGTAAAGTTTAATAATTAATCAATTTTAAAAGCCTCATAGCTGGACCTGGGAGCCATAGGTATAAACGTTCTACTTGGTTAATGAAGGCAAGAGAACATAAAATTTACGGTAGCCAATACAGCACTGTTTGTAATGCATCAAATTTGAGAACATTTAAAACCACTGTGTCTGTCTTCCAAGAGAGATACCCTGTTTTCCATCAACAGATGAATGGATTACAAAATTAGGGGAAATACACACATTGGAATTCTACTCAGCAACAAAAAAATTATGTCATTTGCAAGAAAATGGAAGGACCTGGAGAACATTATATTAAGTGAGATGAGCCAGTCACAGAAAGTGAAAGTGAAGGGGCATATGTTTCTCTAATATACAGAAGCTAGGGAGTAACCGGGATACCAGAAGGACTCCAGATAATGGAGGAGAAACCTCACTGGAGCCAGGGAGGTGGTCTAAAGGAAGGGGAGGAGGAAGACTGAGGTTCATTAGTGGAAATACTACTATCAACTATGTGTACATATGTGAAAATATCAATGTCAATCTCAGTACTCTACTGGGGAGGCAGGTGGGGGACATCGAGTACTGTGTGTATGTATGTCAGTGTCAACATGATTTACATTATGATTTGAGACCACAGTGCACCAATAAAAAGCACATTATAAAAGATAAAAACCACTAGGTCTTCTTACTAGATCTTTCCTAAATTTGTACACTGCCTTTCTAGGATAGAAATCTATGATTTTACATTTATTCTTATACCTTATCTTGGCCATTTCTGGCCATCATTCTCTACTTTCTGTGTTTCAAATTTCAGATAATGTTAAGGATTAATAAATCCTGAGTAGACATTCAAGAATGATAAGCTTAACAAAATCTGTGGACCCAGGTCTGTCCTTCATCAACATTCTTGTCTGGTGAGTGTTCTGTATTGATCTCACTCTTTGATTTTTGACATGTCTGTTAGTTTGCCTGGTGCTTTGAATCAATCTTTCCTTCCCAAGTTATAATAACACATGACTGTAGAGTTGGAAGCTGATAGGGAACAGGTCTTGGAATATAAAGTAAGGAAGGATGCTTCTATTCCTACCAGTAAAGTTAGGCATCCCATGACTCTTGGTAAGAGTCTCATAAAATAATATCGCTGCAGCTTACTTAGGATGATTTTGGCCACAAGCATCAGGAATCACCATTTAAAACATGTTAAATAATGAGAGGATCCATTATCTCATATAGCAAGAACCCTGGAGGTAGGTCAGTTCCAAGGTTAATTAATTCAGCCAGTTTTTATCTTTCCCCTGCCTTCCTCAGCATTTCGTCTTTGCCTAACTTCCTTCATGATCCCCAAATGGTGGCAATAATTTCATAACATGACAACATCTAAGAGCAGAAGAGGAGTTCTTTCCCCTCTTTTGAGAACCCTCTCATTGGATATTCTTTTCTATTTTATTCATTTGAACTGTAACACATATTTGAAGATAAGGCAATTGCTGGCAAGGGGAATGGACACACCGTGATTCACCTTCAGGGTCCAGAGCTGCTGGTACATCTGGAGATGAGGACTCCTTCCCTGGAGAAGCTGATAGAGGTGTTGGCCTCTCATAAAGAACTGGGGTGTAATGAGCAATACCTGAAGAAAATTGGGATTCTGCGAGAAATGTAGAAGGTGTTTGTGAGCGAGCAGGTATTGGTGTCTGTTATACTCCTGGAGCTCAAAAATGTTTTGTTTCCTCAGAGAGTACATACTGTTATTATGCTGTTGAAAATGTTCTTAAAATAGTCAAGATGCTGTAAGTGGTGGCTTGTTGCTAAAGATCAAAAAACCAATTTATATTGGCAAAGTCAACAGGATAAACTGTTCTGCTGAGCATGTGTTTACATTTTATTTCTCTCTTAAAGAAAATTAAAGTCTACTTAAAAAAAAATAGCCCTACACTGATTTTTTTGTCTTACAGAGAGGTGTTCCATCCATGTTCAGAAGGATAGAGCTTCAGTTCTCAGAAGTAACAGCTCTTTGTTTTAATTTTTTTCCTTCAGTCTGACAGTTTTCCAGTAACTTTCAAAAGGAATAAAAATTAAACCTTTGCAATTGCAAGTAATGAAAAAATAGAACTAATTGAGATTACTGACAGGAAATATCTGGAAGAGGAAATAAAAATTTTAGTGAGCTGGGAACCAAAAATTTTAAAATGTGCTTGAAAACCCCTATAGAAAATCAATGAAGTATTATTTCTAATTGATCCTGGTGAAATCTGAGTTAGGAAATGGAGAAGTTGGTGTAAACATAGAACATGGTCTGAGGAGTTCATGTACTATGAATTACTCATTTCTCTTCAGAAAGAAAAGCCTATGTGAGTGAATATCGGTGGCCACTTCATTTTAATGCTAACTTGTAGAAAATACCAGAAAAGAGACCACCCAAGTTGCTAATTAATTCCCTCTTTTGGACAATGCACCTAATTTTCTGGGTTTCAGGAGCAGTGTTATAGGCATTTTCTCTTCCTAAAGTCTAAATGGTATTATCTAATGATTTTTTAAAAATTGAGTCAAATACGGAATAAGTGATGAGACCATATGCCTATCACCCTGTTGGTGCTGATGACTGATTGGTATATTCCTTTGAGTTCAAGAGATCTCTTCTCTCTTAACTCCATCCACCTCCAGTCTAGAAGCCTTGAGCTTTGAAGAAAACCTAGCAAAGCAGAAGAGAATAAGGGATCATAGAAGGGATTAGAAGTGCCTTGAGAAAGTCTTTAAGGAAATGAATTTATAAGCACTTCAAGTGCTATTGATTACTGAAGATTTTCAGAGGTAGACTTTATGTGTATTTCATCATGCAGGTTGATGAGAGGAAAGAGAGAGAGAGAGAGGGAGGGAGGGAGGGAGGGAGAGAAAGAAGCTGTGAGATGCTTTATTACTCTAGGGGAAAATACGTTTTGTTGGCTATAGGACCATTTTGTATTGCACAATCCTCCAGAGATTTATTTCAGAAACAAGCCAATCTGAGGTTAGAGAGAATAGAAATATGCACAACCCATAGAAGAAAATGGAACCAGTGATTAGAGTAAGAGTTCCATACATTGTGACTTAATGATGTGTGCAGAACTTTCTTTTATTGTTTCATTGAATCCTTGAAACCCTTGTAGGCAGGTGTGATGTGAAGTAGGAAGAATCATGAAGCTTTATGTAATTACAAATTGTGTCATGCTAATGCATGGTATTTTTAGTTCCTATTTTTCTGCACATGTGACAGCCTATTGCTGGGCAGACTGGTTCTCCTTATTTCTCAGGTAAATGTACAAAAGCACTCAAGCCTTTTATATATAATGACACAAGTCTTTTATATATAATGACAGATTAGCTATATGAGCATCATTAAGCCATTTTATCTGATACCTATTCTCAAAACCTCATATTTAATTTATTAAAGTAAGAATGAGCTATGAAATCAAATTCATAGGACTGAATCTTTACATACTGAAAAAATATATATATAAAATGATATCACACACACACACACACACACACACACACACATATACACACACACCAAATACTACAAGACCCCTGAGATAATAAGTTAATTTTTTTAAAAAAGTTTTGCCTATTTTTTAAAGTAATATAGATTTGCATTTCAAATGCTCTCAAAGTTTGAAGACTGGATATAGCATAATTGTGAAAAAGGTTAGCACACGATGCTGAATATTGGTGTGGGAAAGGAGAGGGGAGAAGGAAAGGAAAGCGGGTGCACACAATAGAGTGTACTCCGCCGATTATTCACATCCACAGAATGTTTGGGTTTTAAGCAGTTATTTTTGTTGATTTTTACACTGGGTCAACATTGCTTTAGCCCAAATAAAGCAGCTTACTGGGAACCAATGTCTTAAGGAACAGCGTGATTCATTTACTTGAGAACTGAATGTGAAAGAAACCCTTAGCTAATAATATTTTGGAGTTATTTTTGATCAAAGAAGAGGTGCAGGGGAATTATTAAAGGCAGAAAGGGAAATTTTGATGAAACAGTCCCCTTCTTTCCAGACCTAGTATGGAAACCAGCACAACTGACACAGAAGCCATTAAATGTGACCTTACTTGCAATCATACCATTGTTTTTCTTTTGATTTTTCAATTCCTGGAGGTAGAAATCGGTCTCCAAGATAGTGCCTTCTGGTATTTTCTCAGGAAGCAGTAAGACCCAGATTGAATGTTTTTTGAAAAAAGAAAGGAAGTGAAAGGAAGTAGGAGGAGAAAAATACTTGGGATTTCGGGAAAGTGGTAACAAGCTATCCTTAGAGTTTTTCAATTCAATAGCATGTAATAACAATACTACATTTTTGTTTTGTTTTGTTTTGTAGCAATTTTAAGGAAACAAAAAACAATACTTATTTTATTTGTCATAAACATACTGATGTAAAGTTTACCATTTTATCCATAAAAGGGGAAATAATTTATTTTAAAATGTTTCATCATCTCTCTGAGAAACGTACTCTACTATTATGAGGTTTCAACACTAAAATTCATTCTGAAAACAAATTTGTTAAAGGTTTGAGGTTATAGACATATAATCTCAAATGTCTCCAGCTCCCAGCCAGCCTCAAATCTGGTCAAAAGGAGATGGGGAGAAAAATGGGGAGCGAGGGGAATCAATATGCAAATTTGCTTTGAGAGATTCTCCTGGGTCCAGCCATTTTTCATCAAGCCAACTAGACTATCAATGACAAGTTGATAATTACTAAGTTGACAACAATCAATTTTGACTTCACTGTAAAGTGCTAAAGCATACACAACCAAACAACCCCAAGCTAGCTACCAGGTAATGCAGGATATGCTTAAATATTTGATGATATGAGAATGACAAAGACATTAAATAGTCATTGTTGACATCCTCACCTTGGTGCAGTTAGGAGTTTAACTTTGGAAAAAGTCAATATTTATGATAAAATTGATGCTACTCTCCTAGAGCAAGATTGGTATAACTATAGCAATTGGTGAGGGTCTAGGACCAACACTACAACATGTAAGGACTGGTAGAAACTTCCTCAGTAAGTCTGAAAGCTCAAGAAATTAAAACGAGAATTAATAAATGGGATGACATTAAATCAAAAGCTTCTGTGCAGCAAAGGAAACCATCAAGAGTCTAAAGAGAGAGCCTACAGAATGGGAGAAAATCTTTGCCAGCTACTCCTCTGATAGAGGACTAATATCTAGAATATACAAAGAACTTATGAAACTTAACATTAATAGAAATCCAATAAAAAATGGACAGTTGAACTGAATAGATATATCTCAAAAGAAATACAAATGGCCAATAAATATATGAAATATTCAACATCATTAGCAATAAGGGAGATGCAATCAAAACTACACTGAGATTCCATCTAACTCCAGTTTGAACGACAATCATCAAGAATACAAACAGTAATAAATGCTGGCAAGGATGTGGGGGAATAGAAACCCTCAAACACTTGGTGGGATTGCAAATTAGTGCAGCCACTATGGAGATGAGTGTGGAGGTTTCTCAGAACCACCATATGATCCAGCTATATCACTCCTGGGCATCTTGCCTTGAATTCTTTAACCATTGCATCTCAGTAAAATGTTTATTTTTACTAAAAAGTCCTGATTTAGACATTTCTAGGTCTGCCAAAATAAACAGGTTTATTGTATGTCCTGAGGCTGAGTGCTTTCCTCTGCACAGAGCTGTTTTCACTGAGGCAGGCTGTGCCAGGAATTATTTCTACTTTTCTGAGTAAGATCTCTAGGTCCTAGCTCAGTGCCTGGCTCAAAGGTGATACTTAGGAAGCTCTTGTTGGCTCGCTTCATTCTAGTTATTGTCAATACACATTGTTCTTTCTCTTGTTCATAGAAAAAAGGAAAAAAAATTGTTTATCTTCAAAGATCTCTCAAGATGGGCAGGAAACTGGAGCTGATAAAGAAGACACATCTGGTATTCCTTTGTTGAGGAATTTAGAGGAGGCAGGGTCCCAGGTGTCAGGCGGTTGGTAATTGATAATGTAAAATATGTTGTTATCTGATGAATTCCGGAGGATCTCTAAGACTCTTGTAGGACTCTGGCCGCCTCACAGCTGTGTTCTGTGACTCTTTCAAGGACAAAAGAAGAGCTCATTAAGTCCAGAATTTCCTCCACTAGTTTCTTAACATCAAATAGTAAAGCTGAGAAAGGACAAAGCTCCTTATTCTCTTCCAGCAAGCAGCAGGGTGTTCAGTTCTGACATATGAAAGGCAGACCATTCCAAGCCTCAGGGACAGGGGCTTGGGTAGATATTCAGACTGCGATCCCTGAGTCCACAGAAGTGGGAGTTGACAGGATGTGTAGAAGGGAAACTGGGGATGCACGTGTACTCTCGCTACCCGTGAGATTTAATGCTGCTCTTCAGGACAGCCCCCTCCTGGGTCAGAATGTTGTTTTCCAAGCTTGCTGTTCCCTCTGCCAGGTTTCTTTGGCTTCCAAAATCTCTACTCTCTATGTGGAACAATTAAATTTTCTTTTTCTTCCATATATGATGTGATTCACTGTGATTTTATATGGCTGGCTTCCATTCTGTACTCTTAAAAAAAAAAATCTACTTCCCTAAACAGGGCTCATGGAAACTTCAACTTAGATGCTTCTAGGCTTGTGTTGGTTGTGTGTTGGTTGTATGTATACAGGTCAGGTCCCTAATAGGAGCAAAATAGAATACCACATCCTAAAGATGTTAAGTTGCTGAAAATGGAAACTCTTATTTTTTTTAAGTGGATGTATATAGAATATGATATACTTTAGGGAGAGTACAGTAACTTCATAAATTCATGGGAAAGTACTAAAGTGGAGACATAGGAAACAGAAAATATGCAGAGTGAAGCACCATCTGGACCAGAAAGGAGACCACCCAAGTTTCTAATTAATTCCCTCTTTTGACAATGCACCTAATCCTCTGTGTCTCTGGAGCAGTGTTGTAGGCAGTTTCTCTTTCTTATGTCTAAGTGATTATCTAATACTTTTAAAAAATGGAGTCAAATATGGACTCATTGATGAGACCACATGCCTGTCACCCCACTGGGCCCTGAAGACTGATAGACTGGTTTATTCTGTTGAGTTGAAGGGCGATCTCTTCCCTCCATCTACCTCTGTAGAAGCCTGTGCTTTGAAGCAAACCTAACAAGATAGAAGAGGATAAAGGATCACAGAACATGGGATTAAAGTGCCTTGAGAAGGTCTTTAAGAAAATGAATTTATAAAGCACTTCAAGGACTATTGAATCCTGAAGATTTTCAGGGATACACATAACTTATATTTTGTCATGGAAATCAAAGTGAGAGCGAGTGGGAAGGTGGATGTGCTGGAAGACGCTTTTTTACTCTCAGAGAAAATTCATCTTATTGGCTATTTGGGTCCACACTGTAGTGCACAATTCTCCAGAGATTTATTGAAAAACCAGCCAATCAGCATCTTCCTCACAAATGAGCTTTCTCTATATACTTGAGGTTGATGTCATTATCAGGCTTGATTTTTCAACTTCTATCCCATTCCTTTTGCTCTTTTTAAAAACAAAACCTTCTGCTTTTGCATCTTAATTGACATAATTCTTATATCTCACTTTTAACATGAATGAATGATACTGCCCCAGGTTCTGATTATATATCTGATGTTAACCCCCTTTTTTATCATATTTCTTCTCAATATTTCTCTATATCATGTTATTTTTTGGCTGTCTTTCAAATTTGCTATGTGGCTACAGAGGACCTAGGTTTGTTTTTTGTTTAATTGTTTTAGGTACTGTGGATTAAACCCAGGGGCATTTTTCTTCCAAGCTATACCCCTGGCCCTGTTTTGTATATTGTTAAATTTTGAAACAGGGACTTGCTGTGTTGTGGAGAGTCTCTCTAGGTTATTGAGGCTGTCCTTGAACCTGCTATCCTCCTGTCTCAGCCTCCCAAGTACTGGGATTACAGGCATGCACCGCCATGCTCAGCTGGCCCGAGCTCTTTCTACAATATTTGTACTTAGTTCTTGTGTGTACTCCATTTATTTTGGACTCTTTTTAAAAACAAACAAAACAAAAAATTTTCTCTCATCTGATCTTTTGCATTTAGTCTTTGTCTCTAGGTCTTCCATCTATTTCACATTAAATGATCTAAAAGATAATAGTATTGTTTATAACCCTTCCCTCTGCAAAACCTTCAAAAGCTTCTCAATGCCTACAGGGATAAAGTGTCCAAATGCCTTAAGTTGACATCTGAGACCGCATTGGACCTCCGAGTCACTCAGAACTCAGTTCTAATCTCATGAGCCCCATATGCCCAGCGCCCCTAATACAGAGACCCTCAACCTCTCTGCGGGGTCTGTGCCACCCTGGCACCACCCACTCTCAGTCCCTTTCTGGTGCTTCCAGGTGATTTGAAACCTGCGTGGGCTTGGGGCTCAGCTCATGCACCACCTTCCTGGGGGAACCTCTTCTGCCTTTCTTCAGATCTTCTTCCTAGCTCAATGGCCCCAGAGTGTGAGCCCCTGCAGCCTCAGCTCTGCATCTGCCCTGCAGAGCACTTCCCATTGGTTCAGCAGTACAGCACAGAGTTTTCATCTTTTCCCACCTTTTTCTACTCAATTGGATAGTAATAATAATAATAATAATAATAATAATAATAATAATAATAATAATTATAGGATTCTTTTTCTGCTATCAAGGTCTCTTTAAACTTAATTTCATTGTCCTGAGTGGTACAGTTATGAGTGACTAATTTTCTCCTTCATAGACTTTGGTACTTTTTGAATATCCCTTATTAAAAAAAACATTGCAGTGAGTATATATAATACTGATATCATGCCCTCTGTACATGGCAGGCCCCATGCTATGGATGCTAATGGTACTTTCAAGGCATTCGCTCACTTAATTACCCAACAGCCACATTGAGTATTACCATCCAGGGTGAGAGTTACTATCCCCATTTTGTTTCATAGTATTATAAAGACATTCTCTCATTGAATTCTCCAACAACCATGTGAGGTAAGTATTACTACTACCCACATTTTATTTTATTAGGCTAAATATTTTATTGTTTTAATTTTTTTTTAGAAATCAGCCTTTGTGTGATATTTCAAATACTTATAAACCTTTTTTATATTCTTTCAAAGAACACTGTTAACATCTCAACCACTTTTGATTAAGATTTCACACACAAAGAAACATAATAAGAGTTGAAAATTATAAATTCTAAAAGAATAGTTCCAACAACATTTGGCTGTTACTTTATACATTTATTTAACACATATACAACCAAATAGGAAACGATTTTCCTTTTTTTTTCATAAAAGCAAAATAGTTTACCCACATTTTATATGTCAAGTAATTCACTCAAACCTGCTGGAGTACAGCGGACTCCAAAGCTGAAGCTCTGAACCCTTACACTCCTTTCAGTTATTAGGAATAAAAGACTTTAATTTTTAATATTTTTGAAAGCATCAGCCATCTCTCTTACTTTACTATCAACTTCTAAGATTATGTGTGCTTTATCACAATCCTTCATTCAGGTTTGTGACAGATTGTTTTGTGGTCACACCAGTATCTCATCCTGTATGTTGTTTTGTTTTTTTTTTCTTTTTTTTCGTGATGTAATTTACGTGGTTCCCATTGAAGGTGGGAGCTTGTGACTGCTCCGATTAATAGAGCATGACAGAAGTGATCCTCGGTGGCTCCTAAAGCCAGGTTATAAAAAGCATTTGGCTTCTGTTAAGATGGTCACACACTGTGAGATGGAGAAACACTAATAATGGAAGAAGTTTCCAGCTAGTCACGGTGCAATTCCATTACTTGGGAGGTTGAAACAGGAGGATCATAGGTTCAAGGCCAGCCTTAGCAACTTAGCAAGGCCCTCAGCAACTTAGCGAGAACCTGTATTAAAATAAAAGATAAAATAGGACTGAGGAGGGGTGGTGTGTAGATCAGGAGTAGAATTCAATCCCCAGTACCAAAGCAAAAAAGGAAAGGGAAGATTCAATTTGGAACCAGAGCAGAGTAGGCAAGATTTTAAGAAAGAAGCAAGATGTACAATTCCAAAATGATTTTGAAGAAACAAGGGAAAAGAAATAATGGAACAAAAGCAGGAATGAGAAAAGGCTGAAGTAAGAACGAGACAGGGCAACAAAGTACTCATTAATAGAGAACTCCTTATGACGTATTTATTGAGACACTCTTTGGTCTTTAACATCAAACTATTAGTGAGAGTCGGTAGCAGGCATAAGTGGCAAGTTTAGAGAAAAATGACTACTTCTCAACACTCATCATTTTTATAAAACAAAAGATCCCGCCAATGTGCAGTGGCAGGAGGTTCTTCAATCATTGCCCTTTTGTTGGGCAGTTGCGGGGTTTTTTGCAGTACTGGGGATTGAATCCAGGGACATTCTACCTCCAAGCTACACTCCAGTCCTATTTTTTACTCTTTATTTTGAAACAGGGTCTCACTAAGTTGCAGAGTGCCTCACTAAGTAGTTGAGGCTGGCCACAAACCCAGATCCTCCGGTCTCAGCCTCCCAAATGCTGGGATT
Organism: Graphiurus murinus; assembly: GCA_004027655.1. NCBI lineage: Eukaryota > Metazoa > Chordata > Mammalia > Rodentia > Gliridae > Graphiurus > Graphiurus murinus. The sequence continues at coordinate 34,439 of PVLC010003226.1, read as the reverse complement.
ACAAGCGTGCACCACCACAGCCAGCTCAGTTGCATTATTTCTGGCTACTTTTAATTACAGTGCTGTTGCACACATGATTTACAGCCTGTGAGTTGAATTCTATGTTTTTCAGATCATGTATTATTAGTTTACCTGCTTTGTGACTTATCTGGACAAACCTGGCCTTTGATTGCTTCTACATTCCCTAAATATTTTGCAGGATTATTTTTAATCCACAAATGTATTGGTATTCTATGTGTCCTAGTTTTATTTTAATTGTATTGCATTTAGCATGCAATTTCAAAACTTACTTAATCTATCTTGTGCCCTAATGATTATCCTTTATCTCTTTAGTAGTGAAAAGATTTTTATCTCACTCTCAGATGTGATGAAAATTCTGTTTTTTATTTAAAATTTATTTTAAATTATTTGATCTTTTCAAAATTTACAAGCTGTGAATCACAGATTTCTATCATCTTTTCCACGATATCATCTTCTCTAATAGCTATTAAGTAGGGGCTCTTTTATCCATTGTTATGCTGCTCTAATTTGACATTTGTTAAGTTTTTATCTTAACTCTGTGTTCTAGTCTATTACATAATTTTATGATCTCAATACTTTTTACTTTGTAAATTTAAGTTAATATCTCATCAGTTAGATATATCAAGACCCTAATACCATTCTTATATAATTTGATCCTTATTCTTTTAAATGAATTGACTCACTATTTTTTAATACTGTCTGGAGAACTGTGATATGCCATTAAATCTTTTCTTAGGGATCAATATGTGTTTGCAGGTAATAAGATTAACCAGGGACAAGCATTTTCATATATTTCTGCCTGCCTGTATTCTCTTTTATTTTTCCGTGTGTTCAACCATTTTCTTGTATTGGGAGCAGAATTAACACCTACAGATTTAGCATAGTGGAGTTATCCTAGCCGTGTTTCACTACCATATGATAATGCCAGTTTCCATGAAATGTGTGTAATATGTATTAGATCCTTTTTTTTTTTTTTTTTGCAGAACTGGGGATTGAACTCAGGGGCATTCTACCTCCGAGCTATACCCCCAGCCCTATTTTTTATTCTTTATTTTGAAACTGAGTCTCACTAAGTTGCAGAGTGCCTCACTAGCTAGCTGAGGCTGGCCTCGAACCCGGATCCTCCGGTCTCAGCCTCCCGAATGCTGGGATTACAAGCGTGCGCCACCACGCGTGGCTTGTATTAGATCCTTTTTATCATCTTTACTTTTCCCAACAATGTGAATCCTATAGTATTAGGCATGCTATCTCCAGCTGTAGATGAAGCTACTTAGGCTCAGAGAAATTCAGCAAATTATTCAAGTCCACATGATCAATATTGGGCCCAGAGTTCATGCTTGTATCCAGGTATCCTCGAAGTTGAGTTCTTTACACTGTCTCTTTTAGGTATACTGTTGCTATTTCTGATGTCCCTTGTATGTTGCAGATTTCCTGGACTCAATTCCAGCCCAGGGGCAATATCTGTATTCTCTCTGTAAACTTTATGAATTTAAATTTCACATATATTTTATCTCATTCTTTTTTCTTTTTTTTTTTTTTTTTTTTTTGCGGTACTGGGGATTGAACTCAGGGGCATTTTACCTCCGAGCTATACCCTCAGCGCTATTTTTTATTCTTTATTTTGAAACCAAGTCTCACTAAGTTGCGGAGTGCCTCACTAGGTAGCTGAGGCTGGCCGCGAACCCGGATCCTCCAGTCTCAGCCTCCCAAATGCTGGGATTACAAGCGTGTGCCACCACGCCCGGCTTCTCATTCTTTTTTATTCAAAAAGTATCACCCATGCTTCTTGCAATGTCTAAAGTTGAAGTGTTGGTGAAGAAAGCTAAGTTATTTTGCTTTTGCCTTTTTTTTTAATTTTATTTTTTAATTGGTGCATTGTAATCATACATCTTTGTTAGGTAAAAGCAGATAAAGGCGTACATGCACACATTTCTCATTTAACCCTTCCCCAATTCCCGCCACACTCCCTTGCCCTCCCTCCTTCTCGGGTTCAGTTTAGTGACTGACTATGATATGTTTGTGAAAGTACATCATGTGCATTAGGGTGTCCCCCCTTCCCCCATCACCTTCAGTTAAGTCAACTTCTTTGCTCACCTAAGGTTTCTCCTTCATCTGGAATCCCTCTTATGCCCTATTTTCTTCCTAGTTCTGCATATTAGGGAGAGCATATGATTTTTTTACTTTTTGTGACTGACTAATCTCATTTAACATAATGTTTTCCAGTTCCATCCATTTCCCTGCAAATAACATGATTTTGCTCTTCTTTATGGCTGAGTAAAATTCCATTGTGTACATATCTCATAGTTTTGTGATCCATGCCTTTTAAAAATTATTTTATTTTGAAATAATTTCAAATTTACAGAAATGTTGCCAAAAATGTGAAAACTGGGCATATGTAGTCTTCTACTTAGATTCACTTTTAGCATCTCAGTTTTAATTCAATTTTTTAAACATTTCCCTCCACCTGCCTTGTTATTCTTCCTACAGGCATGCACATACAACCACACACTTCATTTTCTGAACTACTCAAGAATAGGTTGCATACATCTTAGCCCTTCATTCCCAAATGCTTCAATGAGAACAAGACTTCTCTATTACATTTCTATAGTGCATTATCAAATTCAGGAAAATTAGCATTGATATCAGACTTTTATTTAATTTGCCATCCTAATTCCAATTCCATTAATTGTCTCAATAATGTCCTTCAAAGAATTTTTCCCCTCCTGGAATAAGAACCAAGTCGGAATCACATTATACATTTAATTTTCCTGTCTCTTCAGTCTCCTTTAATTCATTTTTGACTTTTTATGTCATTGACATTATTTGAATAATACAAGCCAGTTCTTTTATGCAATGTCTTTTAGTGTGGCTTTTTCTGATATTTCCTCACAACTAAATTTAGTTTATGAATGTTCATGTGGAATATAGCTCATGAGTCATATTTTATTCTTTTCAGGATATCACATCTAGAGGCACAAGATATCTTTTTGTCCCTTACTGCTGATAATTTTGGTTAAAGAGTTTTATGATTTTTCCACTGAATAGGTATTGCTTGTATTTTGATATTTTATATTAATAACTGATATTATCATTTTTCTTCAGTGTCATAAGAGGTAGTTTTAAAATTCCCCCAAATATATTTTCACTTTAATTTATAAGGCAAATATGATACTAATTATTTATTCTGATAAAAGGAACATTTCCATATTTTATTTTATTTTTGTTATAAATTGTTATTTATTTCTTATTTTAACTCAGAATCTAAAAATGTGGCTTGTCAAATACCTGTCTTTCTCTATTTAATATGATCTTGTATCTCAGTATATGATTTATCCTATTGAATACTTGAAAAGACAGTACATTCTATTTTCCTACTATGTAAAAATATTTTAGAAATTCAAGTTAATTCTTCACCACTACATAACCCTTTTATATTATTAATTTTTGTCAAACATGTAATACATTTTAATAAGAAGTTGCCAAGAATAAATTAAAATTTTAACCACACAAAGGATGAGTTTTTAAGTGATGGTATACAAATCATTTTATACAATTAGTAAGTCAATTTTATTTATTTGTTTGTTTATTTATTTATTGTGGTATTGGGGACTGAACCCAGGGGCATTCTACCTCTGAGCTACAGTCCCAGCCCTATTTTTTATTCTTTATTTTGAAACAGGGTTTCAATAAGTTGTAGAGGGTCTCACTAAGTAGCTGAGGCTGGCCTCGACCCCCGATCCTCCCCTCTCAGCCTCCTTGGTACTGGGATTATAAGCGTGCACCACCACACCCAGCTGTAAGTCAATTTTTAAAATAATAAAATAAAATTTAAGAGTGAACACAAAACAAACTAATTAAAAGTCTTAATTGCTTAAACATCTTTGTGATGTTTCTCTAACTTATTTTTATTGTGATTAGAGCAATAAACAGCCAGTAAAAATAGAATCTAGTATTTAGTCTGTTTTGGTAAATCCATACTTGAGAAGAATATGCTTACTTTCACCTTTTTGAAGGGACAAAATTTTATATATATATAAATTATATATAAAAATTATAATTATATATAAATATATATTAAATATATATATAATTATATATATAAATTATATATATAAAGTATATATAAAATTTTGTTGTTCAAATCTTCGACATATTTATTGTTTATTTCATTGTTACATCAAGCTGAAAGAATTCCTTTAAGTATACTGTTAAAATTTTGCAGTGTGGTGTGATGCCAAATAGCTCCTTTTGTTCTAATATTCTCAACTTTTATTTTATTTTATTTAATTAATTTTTTTTTTTTTTTTTGTGGTACTGGGGATTAAACTCAGGGGCGTTCTACCTCCGAGCTATACCCCCAGCGCTATTTTTTATTCTTTATTTTGAAACCAAGTCTCACTAAGTTGTGGAGTGCCTCACTAGGTAGCTGAGGCTGGCCGCGAACCCGGATCCTCTAGTCTCAGCCTCCCAAATGCTGGGATTACAAGAGTGCGCCACCACGCCCGGCTCAACTTTTATTTTATGTAGCAGGGTGGATACAGTTTTAGAATTATTCACTGTTATATTCACAGATGAATCAAATATTTTCTCATTCAGTTAATACTTCTTTATTTCCAATTCTGCTTTTAGTCTTCAAATTTATTTATTTTTTCTGAAATAAGTAGTAATATGGCTACAGCACTTTCTTTTACTTGTTTTAAGTCTGTTTACTCTTTTGACCATCCTTTAATAGTCATTATTCCTTTGTGAGTTTGAATCTTTTGAAGACATTCTTGATAGACTTATTTGGTTATTTTTGAAGTTGAAACTATTTTTTATGGAACACATTAATTCACTTTTATGTATTGTCTTTCATAATATATTATAAATTCCTACTTGCATTATTTTGTGCTTCTGATTTTTTAATTTTTCTCCTTATACTTTTATTTTTTCTCTTTTTCTACTTTCTCCCTTCATTTTCTATTGGTACTGGGGATTGAACCCTGGGGCATTTTATCTTTGAGCTATATTCTCAGCTCTTTCTAGTTTTTATTTTTGAAACAGTGTCTCTCTAATTTGCTGAAGGTCTCACTAAGTTGCTGAGGCTGGCCTAGACACCTGTGATACTCCTGTCTCAGTCTCCCAAGAACTGAGATTACAGACAATGCACCACCAAAGTTTCTGAATTATGTATTTAAATCCTTTAATAGAAGGAGGAATACCATAGAATTTTCTGTTTCCCCTTGATAGAGTTTTAGGAAGTCAGGTAGTTCAGAGAATATATCCATTTCACATAGGTTATTGAATTGATTGGCATAAAATTGTTCATTATATTTTCTTTTTCTCTTTAATGTCTGTATGATCTCTAGAAATATGTGTTTTTATTGTAAATTTTGTTAATTTTTGTTTTCTTTTTTTCTAGATTAGTTTGTGAGGGGTCTATCAATTTCATTGAACTTTTCAAAGAATGTACTTTTGTTTTAAAAATTTTCCTATTAATGTGCATTTTCTTTTTTTGTTCTGTTCTGTTCTGATTTGTAGTATTTCTTTCCTTCTCCTTACTTTGGGTTTAATTTTGCCTTTTTCATTTTTTAAAATTTAGAAACCTAGATCTTATTTTCTAATATAAATATTTAAAGCTATAAATCTCTTTCTAATCATTGCTTTCATTGTGTCTCATAAATCTGGCTGTTGTATTCTTATCAATAAGTTTGACACATTTTCTAATTTCCTTGTGATTTCTTCTTTGTCCCATTAGTTATTTAGATGGGGGTTCCTTAATTTCCGTTCTTCTGGCTTGTTCTATATATCCTATTGTTGTAGATTTTTCATTTAAATCTAATTTAAAAAGATTATATAAAACTTCAATCTTTGAAAAATTATTGAGATTTATAGCTATCATATATTCTGCATTGGCGAATATTTTATGTGTTCTTGAAAAGAACATATATATTTTAGACGTAGGGTTTAGTTTTGTAATTGTCAATTAGGTAAAGATGGTTGGGTAGTATTGTTCAGGTTTTGTCTTTATTGACTTTTTTGTTTATGTATTATATTAGTTACTGAGAAAGGGTTATTAAACGTCTCCAACAATGAGTATTGGTTTGCTGATTTCTTCCAGTTCCATCAGTTTCTGTTTCATGAATTTTGTACCTTTTTTATCAGGTACATGAATATTTAAGATTGTTGTATCTTTCTGAGTTCACTCATTGTTATAAAATAGCCATTTTTATTTCTCGACATGTATTTTGTTTTGAAGTCTGTTTGTCTCATGGGAATATAAGCACACAAGCTTTCTGACGCTTGCTGTTTATATTATATCCTTCCCCATCTTTTTGCTTCCAACTTATTTGTCCCTTTAAATTTAAATCAAGCTTTTATAGGAAGCACATAGTTGGGCTGTTTTTATGATTCTCATAAAGTCTGCTATATAATTGTACAATTTAGTTTGAAGGTTGGCAAACTTTTTGTGTAAAGGGCCATATCATAAAGTTTGCAAGCCCTTCAGTCTTTTGTCACAATGACTGAGCTCCACTATTGGGGCACAAATGCAGGTCACAGATAGCAAGTTAGGGTAGGCAAGGCTATTTTTCAACAAAGAGTCATGGGTCACTGGATGATGGGGATGCATTCCGCGAAATGTTCCAGTTGGTGATTTCACTGTTGCATGAAGGTCATGGAATGTATTCACACCAACCCCACTGGTATCACCTAGTACACACCTGGGCTAAACAGCATATCCTGTTGCTCCTGGCTTATAAACCTGTAGCATGTTATTGTGCTGAACACCAGAGGCAATTGTAATACAGTGGCAGTACTCATATACTTAAGCCTATCTAAATATAGAAAAGACACAGTAAGAATTCAGCATAAAAAAACAAACAAAAAATGGTGCCCCTGTGGAGGGCATGTGCCATGAACAGAGCTCCCAGGGCAGGGAATTGCTCCGGGCGATCCAGTGAGTGTGAAATCCTGGGATGCTACAGTGCACTAGGGTGCTGCACACTTAGGCTCTACTACACTTATTTTAAAATGTTTCTTTCTTCAATAATAAATGCATATTAGCTTACTGCAACTTTTATTGTAAACTCTTTGACTTTTTAAATCTTTTTGACTCCTTTGTAATAATTAGCTTAAAACAAACACATTGTACAGCTGCACAAAATTTAAATCTTCATTCTATACACTTTTTTCTATTATTATTAATATATTTTTACTTTTTAAACTTTTTTATTAAAGCACACCTATTAGCCCAGGCCAGTTCAGGGTCAGGATTGTTGTTGTCACTGTCTTCCACATCCACATCTTGTTCTCCTGGGAGGTCTTTAGGGATGAGGGTACAGATGGGGCTGTCACCTTCTATGTAACAGTGTCTTCTTCCAGGATAACTCTCGAGGGACCTGCCTGAGGATCTTACACAGTTAACACCTGAAATAATAATAAAAAGTGTAGTATAGCAAAAGCATAAGCCAGTAATGAGTTCCTGTCACTATCAGGTATTATATATCTCGTCTAATTGTGTGCCCTGTGCTCTCATGGATCTGCAGCACAGCAGGTCTGTCTACACCAGCGTCACCACAACCAAGTGAGTCATGCCTGTGTGCAACCTCCCAGTGTCTATGCTGTCTCTAGACGATAGGACCTTTTCAGATCCACTGTAACTGATGGGGGCCACCATTGGTATATAATGGGTCATTGTATTTACAAAATAAAGTGGACAAGATTGGGCCTGAAGGACATAGCTTTTCAACCCCTGGTTTAGTTTTTGCCTTTTTATCATTGCCTGCCTTCCTTCCTTCCTTCCTTCTGTTGTGGGATAACCCGGTCCCACTCGTGGGTCCTTGGCATAAAAAGAATTTTAACACGTGCCAGTCAGGATCAAAAAGTAGGAATTTATTTAGGAAAGTAAGGGGATGGGGGAGAAAAACAGGTGAGCGGCCATTTTTCTGTCCAGATGCGCTTCCCAGGTCCCGAAAAAAAGAGCGAGGCATGGTTAACTCCTTTCCTTTATAGGCTTGTAAGAGGGGTGGGCACAGAAGAGATCTGGACCTCCTCCTTCTTCAGGTATAGGTGGACGATAAGTAGGTGGTCCAAGCTGGGCCCACCTCTTTCTCAGGTTTCAAGATGGGGCCTGGGGCCTGCCCTTGGCTGTAAATTTCCAGTGTCCGTTGCCCCTGACTCTTAGGTGGGGGCAGGGCTTTCGGGGATTAGGATGTGGAGCTTCTTTAGAAAACTTCCAAGGGGTGGAGTTAGCTGAAAACTCCAGATTTTAAAAACTATATTTTTCCTTTCCCTCCCAATGTCTCCTTTTTGCCTAAATTATTTCTTCTATCCTACATCACTTCCTTCCTTCCTTCCTTACTTCCTGTTACATGTCATGTAACTATGGATATGGTCATGCATAACTCTATCAACATCATATTCATTTTGCGATTTTCCTGTATGTTTTTGTTGCTTCATCCCTTATTGCTCTGGGATTAATTGGATGTTTTTCTTTTTCTTTTCTTTTTTTTTTCCCCGTGGTACTGGGGATTGAATCCAGGGGTATTCTACCTCCAAGCTACATCCCCAGTCCTATTTTTTATTCTTTATTTTGAAACAGGGTCTCACTAAGTTGTGGAGGGCCTTACTAAGCTGAGGCTGACCGAGAACCTGGATCCTCTATTTGCAGCATCCCAAGTACTGGGATTACAAGTGTACGCCACCACACCCGGTTCAATTCAATGTTTTTCAATGTTGCATTTACTTTCTTGGCTTCTTGGCTCTGCTTAAATTAATGTATGTAGTTTTTGCTCTAGAATTAATACTAGCTTATCCTCAACTTGTTGAAGTTTATTTGGAGTCAGTGCTATTCCACTGAACACCTGACCCTTCACACTTCCAATTTGTAACTTCACAGCTGATCTATTTCCCCATCCCTATTTCCCATTTCCTAAATGCAATAACTATTCCACAGTAAGATTACATCAGTTTACCCCTTATCCATTATGCTTTTGTTTGCATAGCTTTAATTATTTTCAAATGTTGCAAACACCATAACATCACCATTGCTTTAAAATAGCTTATTTTAGCTGGGCATGGTGGTGCATTCCTATAATCCCAGTACTTGGGAGGCTAAGACAGATCATTGTAGGTTTGAGGCAGCCTCAGCAACTTAGCAAGGCCCTGCTTCAAAATAAAAAATTAAAAAGGGTGGGGTACAGTTCAGAGGTAGAACACCGTTGGGTTCAATGCCCAGTGCCAAAATAAAATAAAGTTAAAATTAAATAAAAGTAAGAAAATATTGAAGAGTAATATAACACTATCTTTTTGCTTTTTCTATTGCTCTTCTTTCTTTCCTATAGATAGGAATTTTCATGTTGTAACTTTTCTCTTTATTTAGCACTTCTTTAGTTTTTGTGTGCTGAAAAAATTTTTTATTTATGACAAAATAATCATTTTATCTTTTTTGAAGGATATTTTTATTAGATATAAAATTCTGAAATAATTTTTCTTTTAGCATATTATAAAGTTGTGCACTGTTAGCTGGCTTACCTTTTTCAGATGGGAAATGAGTAATGCTTTTACCTGGTCCATTGTAATTATGCATCATGCTGAGGTATGGAGTGATAGGAACACACACAACTCTGGGAGCACTTCCCTCTGGGCCCCATCCCCCTCCTTTCCCCTCTCTGTGTAAGTCTTCAAGGTTAGGATTGGTAATTTATATATGCATGCAGCATTATTTTATTCTTCACACCTCTGTCCCCTCTCCTCCCTCTGCTAAACCTCCTCCATCTCTCCATTGAAGTCTCTGCTCTTCTGTCGGATGTTACCTTTCTTTTCCAATTTCTATCTAGCTTCCACTTATAAGAGAAAATATACCACTCTTCATTTTTTAAAACTGGCTAATCTCATTTAGCATAATATTGAGTTCCATCCATTTTCCCGTGAATGACATAATTTTGTTCTTTATGATTGAGTAAAATTTCATTGTGTGTATATATCACAGTTTTGTGATCCATTCTGTTGATGGACACCTAGGTTAGTACCATAATTTGGCCATTGTGAATTGTGCCACTATAAATATAGATATGCATACATTGCTATACTATTCTGACTTCTTTTCCTTTGTAAAAATGCCCAGAAGAAGTATCACTGGGTCATATGGTAGTTCCGTTCACTCCCAATTTGAGAACCCTTTACACTGATCTCCATAGTGGCCGTACTAGTTTTCAATCCCATCAACAGTGTAGAAGAGTTCCTATTTCCCTACATCCTTGCCAGCATTTATTATTGTTTGTGTTCTTGATGATTGACATTCTAACTGGAGTTAAATGGAATCTCAGTGTAGTTTTGATTTGTATTTCCCTGATTTCTAATGATGTTGAACATTCTTTCATATATTTATTGGCCACTTGTATTTCTTATTTTGAGAAGTGTCTATTCAGTTCATTTGCCCATTTTTTATTGGGTTATTTATTTATTTATTTTTAGTGTGAAGTTTTTTAAGCTCTTCGTATATTCTAGATATTAGTCCTTTATCAGAGGGGTAGATGGCAAAGATATTTTCCCATTCTGTAGTCTCTCTCTGTAGACTCCTTATAGTTTTCTTTGCTTCACAGAAGCTTTTCAACTTAATGCCATCCCATTTATTAATTCTCATTTAATTTCCTTTATTATTATTATTATTAATATTATTATGTAGTAATGTTTTTTTTCTTTTTCTTTGACATTCATAATCTCTGACACTTTTTCATTGTAGAAGTTTCATTATGGTGTGTTTTGTGTAGTTTTCCTTAGTATTATCATTTATGGAGTTTTCTCAGATTTTTGAGTCTGATAGTTGATTTCTTATTGAACTTATCATGCTATAGCTATTATTTTTAAAACGCCTTATGTCCTATTCTATGTACTTCCTGAGACAACTGTCAACTCTATTGGATTATTTGCTACTGCTAGTGCTCTTTCATTCAATCATTTTTTTTTCCTCTTCTTTTGACTACAGAATTTCTCTTGTTTTCCTTTCAACCTCACTGATTCTTCTACAATTCCAAACTGCCATTGAACCCATCTAGAAAGTTTTGTGTTTTTATCATCATTTTTAGTTCTGGGGTTGCCATTTGCTATTTCAAATAGCTTTCATTTCTCTTCTGAGACTTGCTATCTGTTCTCTTACTAACACCACATTTTATTTTAGTTCTTGGAACCCATTTCTTTGGTTCTTTGAATATATATTAGTAGCTGATTTAAAGTTATTATCTACTGGGCATGGTAGCACATGACCATAATTTCAATAATTCAGAGGTTGACCCAAGAGGGTTGCAGATTTGAGGCCAGCTTCAGCAACATGGCAAGACCCCATTTCAAAATAAAAAATAAAATAGGACTGGGTTATAGCTCAGAGGTAGAATGCCCTGAGTTCAGTCTCCAGTGCCTCCAAGAAAAAGGAAAAAGTTATTATCTGCTAAATGAAAGACCCATGCTATTTCTAGCTTAGCCTATTTCAATGGCTTTTTATTTTCTACATGCTGCATTTTCTTTTTATGTATGTCTGATAGTAGTTGATTGTATACTGGACATTTAAAAAGTTATATAACCAACTCCAAACTTGTATATTCTAGGGGTTACATTTTTTTCAGGACAGATCTTCGGAAAACTTCAAACATGCTGAAAGGCACTCTTATTTGATTGGATTCAACCTCTGGACTTTCTCTCCTGCAAATCTTGTCAAGATTTAGTTTTAAGTTTTGTTAGAGTGCATCTCAAATTGACCTTACCTTAGCACATTACCTCTCCTCCTAAGCATGATTCATTGCTGAGCGGGCTACCTGTGGTATTAGGATATGTGAATGCGATTTGCCACCCTGGCTGGCCTGGATCCACTATCCACTGCGTGACCACTAATATCTATAGTGCACTCTTAGACATTGGCAGCAACTATCTATATCGCCTCGTGCACTCTTCTCTTGCACATGTACAGCCCAGTCCTTGGCCAAGAGTTACAGGGAGTACCACTCAGACATCAGAAAGCCCTTGAGCAGCTCCTTCCTTGCTGGCTGCTTGTTTTGCATGCTCCATCCACCTCAACAACCTTGGACTCTCATCTTTGCCTTCTGAGTGTAGCTTAGATTCCAGCTTGCTTTGCTGAGGCTAGAGAGTTATTCCTAAGGAGAAAACTGGAACAATTATGGAGCTTGACTTTCACTCATAAAGTATAGGTTTGTGTTGCATGTAGAACAATGCCTCCAGAGATTTACCCTATATATGGTATTCAACTTCATGGTTGTTTACCCAGAGTGGACTAATCCAGGACAAGTTACTGTACTGTAATCAGCAATAGAAGATTTTTTGTGCCTTCTTTTTGATGGAGGTTTTCTATTCTGTTCTCTCTGCTGATTTGAAGTTAATACATTTAATTTCTAATTTTTTAGAAATAAACCTTAGAATCTTTGCTTGCATTACATACTTATAATTTAAAGTTAATTTGTGTGTGTGTGTGTGTGTGTGTGTGTGTGTGTGTGTGTGTGCGTGCTGCTGGGGATTAAACCTAGGGGCATTCTACCTCTGAGCTATACCCCAGCCCTATTTTTATTTTTTGTTTTGAAACAGGACCTCATTAAGTTGCTGAGGCTGGCCTTGAACCTGCCATCCTCCTGTCTTAGCCTCCTAAGTACTGAGATTACTGGCATAAGCTACCATGCCTGTCTAAAGTTAATTTATCTTATTGTCTCCTTTGCAACAGTGCAAGATATTAAAACTTAATCATTTCTTTTTTGGCATAATAATTTGGTTCTACCTTGTTTTGTTGCTCATTGAATTAAACGTTTTTATTACTATATAAGTGTAATTACTATTGTTCAAGTGTATCTGCTTGTTTGCTAGTTATTTTTTCTTTTTTTTTCCAGCTGTTCTTGTATCTCATATGTCTTCTCCGAGATTATTTTCTTTTTCTTCAAATTCACTCTTTAGAATTTTCTTTTTAGGCATGGGTCTTTTTGATAAACTCTGTTTTTAAGCATCTAAACATATATTTCAGTTTTGTCCTCCAATCATAGTTTGGGAATAGGGTTTTCACTGACAGTTATTTTTATTGTCCTTAGACTGTATTACCCTATAATCTTCTGCTTCGAGAATCTATGGCTGGTCTATTTGGGATTTGTTTACTGGTAATTGTCTTAGTTTACACTGAGACAAACTCAAAATGAGAATTCTCGGTTTTGTTATTTGAAATGGTCAAGAAGAAATTACAAAACCAGTATAGGACAGAAAAAGTAGTTGGTTAAAGTTGTGACTTAGTTTATGATCAGCCTCATCCCACAAGAAGCTCTTTAACCTGAGTGGCCCATAGAAATATCCCCACCAATTGGAAGGGACTGGCGTTTTGTAAATCATGCTTTGGTTGTGTCTGTCTTCAGAGGGATTGTGGAACTTCTGAGACGTTTCCAATGATTTGAAGACAACGATCAAGATGGTGAGTGTGATGCGTCCATCATTCTGGTGAAGGGGACCTGGCCAGGACACTGAGTCAGTCTGTTATTTCTGATTACTTTTAAGATCTCTTTGTCTTGGGTTAGTCTGCAGTTTTACTAGTGCATAGATTCCCAAAGTGGGCAATACTGTTTCCAGGGCGGGGGGGGGGGGCTGCAATAAAATATGAACACATGAAAGAATGCAAATTTAAGCCGGGCATGGTGGTGGCACACGCTTGTAATCCCAGCATTTGGGAGGCTGAGACCGGAGGATCTGGGTTCGCGGCCAGCCTCAGGTACCTAGTGAGGCCCTTCGCAACTTAGTGAGACCCTGTTTCAAAATAAAGAATAAAAAATAGGGCTGGGAGTATAGCTCGAAGGTAGAATGCCCCTGAGTTCAATCCCCAGTACCGCAAAAAAAAAAAAAGAATGCAAATTTGTCACTACATCTTTCTCTTTATTAGTTAAAGAAGGTAAATTTCTAGGGAAGTGCTGGGTACGGTTTTGTTTTGTTTTCTGAAAAGAGGATGGTAAGCCAAATAAGCTTGGTAATCTATGTTGGTGCATGTAAGTGCAAATTTGTTTTTACTTACCCTTCTGGTTTTTGAACCTTAAGTTAAATAATGAAAAAAAAAATTAGAAACTCTTTTTAGATATTGTCTCTCATAGATGGCAAAATTTAAGAAGAGTAAATGCTTCCTTAAGTTTTTCCCCTATCTTCCTCTCTTTCCTGGCCTCAGACCTAGCTGTGGCCTCCGCATTCTTTTTTATTTCTTCTCAGAGGATTTGAGTGGGCACATGTTAGAACCTTGTATTCTGCCATCCCTCTTACGTATGTTGTGTCACCTCTTGTACTTCATGTAATTATTCAAGTGTGCCTTCCAGTTAAGTAGCTATTTCTCTAAAGTGATTCATAATTTCTCTCCAAGTTATCTGTTATAGTTAGGGCACCTAGAGTGTTCCCAAAGGCTTGGTTCCCAGCTCGGCAGTGTTCAGCCCAGGGGGGAGAGCTTCAGAAATCAACTGGATCCTGAGGGCTCTGCTCGCATCAGTAGATTGTCCATAGATTGGTCCATTGGTGGCCGGATAGAAGACTGAGTGGAGGGGAAGCGATAGGCAGGTGGGGAATGGTTGGAGGAAGCACGTCCCTGGGAGCTATAGCTTCTTCTTGGCCCCTGTCTCTCTCTGCTTCCTGGCTGTCATGAGCCGAGCAGCTTTCCTCTGCCCCTCCCTTCCACCGTGATGCTATGATGCTCTGCCCCCTGCAGGCCCACAGCATGGAGCTGGCTAACCTTGACTTTCTGAGACTGGCTGTCACTTAGCACAATATTCTCTAGTTCCATTCATTTCCCCGCAAATGACATAATTTTGTTCTTGTTTATGACTCAGTAAAATTCCATTGTATGAATATACCACAGTTTCACAACCCATTCATTTGTTGATGGGCACTTAGATAGGTTTCATATTTTGACTATGAATTGTACTGCTACAAACGTAGATATGCATGTATCACTATAGTATTCTGACTTTAATTCTTTTGGAAAGATAACAGGGGTGACATAGCTGGGTCATATAGTGGTTCCATTCTTAGTCTTTTGAAGAATGTCCATAGCAGCTGTAATAATTTGTAATACAGTATTATTAATTTATGTTCCATACCAACAGTGTATGAGGGTTCTTACTTCCCTACTTCGTCTCCAGCATTTATCATTGTTTATATTCTTGACGACTGCCATTCTAACGAGAGTTAGATGGAATCTTGGTGAAGTTTTGATCTGTGTTTCCCTGATTGCTAATGATGTTGAACACTTGTTTTCATATATTTATTGGCCATTTGTAATTCTTCTTTTGAGAAGTATCTATTCAGTTCAATTGCCAATATCTTGATTGAGTTATTTGGGTTAGTGTTAAGTTTTTTAAGTTGTTTGTATATTCTAGATATTACTTCTTTATCAGAGGACTAGCTGGCAAAGATCTTCTTCCATCTGTAGGCTTTCTCTTCAGACTCTTGATAGTTTTCTTTGCAGCACAGACATTTTTAAACTTGATGCTGTCCCAGTTGACCCTCAGTTTTACTTCCTGATCATTAGGGATATTAATTTCTAGAAGTAACTTTTAATCTTTAAAAATTCAAATAAATTTTTATACCCAATTGTTCCTTTCTCACATTCTCAATTTTCTCTTTTATTCCCTAGGAATTTTACACATATTCATTCTATGTTGTGTATCTGACAACACAAAGTCTGAATTCTTCAGTAGTACATTCATACTGTTTGCTTCCTTTCAGAGGCCTATTTTCTTGTAGGTTGTATAATGTTGGATTATGAGCTCATTTGGTTTACTTAAAATTCAGGAATCCAGAGAGCTCTGAGATGAGGTTATATTCCTTTTGAGAGGAATTAATTTGCTCTTTAAGTTAATTTTTCTGCTTGAAGTTTTTCAGGACTTATAATCAGTATAAAACGAAGCCCAAAAGCTATGGGGGAAGGACTATGCCTTATGCAGTTTCAGAAGATTTTCTTTTTCTCTACTCTAAGCCAGTGATGTCACAGATAATTTTCCCCTTGTCACTTACCCCTGTTAGATTCTAGCTTTTTTTTTTTTAATTACCCACCCTTTTGGATTTTTCATATTCTCAACTCCTACTCTCCATCTTTTGCAATCCTATGGTCTTATTCACTATTCTCTATGAGGCTATTAAAATCTGGAGCTCAAAGATTCTAGTATTGCAAGCATGATCAGGGCACCCAGGTTTTTTCCACTTGAATGCTACCATGTTTGCAGCTCTGTCTCTATTTTGCCGTTGTGGGGTCATTCTTGCTTTTTGTGAACCTCAGCGGCAACACATTATGAAAGTACTTTTTGCTTATTTGTAGAAGCTAGAGAGAAACTGGGGAACAGAGAGGACTTTAGATAAATGAAGAGAGACAGTAGTAGGATAGAGAAAGGGTTTTGGGGAGGGAGGTGGGGAGGAGAAGAGAAGAGAAGAGGACGGAAACAATTCAAATAATCCTTCATTCATATGTGAAACTAGCTATATTGATGTAGGTATTTTCTACTGGGAGGGGAAGGAGCAGGGAGGCAGCCACCTGAGGGAAACTCAGTGAATGCTATGTGCATGGATGCTTCTAGCACTCTGACCTCACTATCATATGTAATTACAATACAATATAAAAGGAAAGTGTGATTGTTGCATTTCATTATTGCTAAATATTTTGGGGCAAAAGAACTTTTAAGAATTGGTGTCAGTGTTGCCAGATGCATAAATCCACTTACTCAGTACCATGTAGTTTTGTTTTGTATTGTATTTTATATTTTATTTTTGGTACTGAGGACTGAACCAAGGGGCATTATACCTCTGAGCTTCATTTCAAACCCTATTTTATTTTGAAATAGAGTTTTCCAAAGTTGCTGAGTTCCTCGATAAGTTGCTGAGGCTGGCTTTGAAACTATGATCCTCCTGTCTCAGCCTCCCAAGTAGTGGGATTACAAGTGTGTAACATCATTCCTCATTTAATTTATATTTTTATTCCCTTATACTTTTGTTTTGCTATACCTTGCTAGTGGAATTTGTTTTTTAACTATAATTCAGTTTTTCTCAGGTTGTACATTTTTCTTATATTTGGCTGTTATTTGGGATTCTTGTGAGTATGCCTTTAACATTGTAATTTTTCCCTGCTAAATTATTTTTGCTGTTTATACCCTTCTCTAAAAATTGTTTGTTCCTAGAAAAATGTGGGCAAATAAGAATTAATTTAGCTTAATTTTTAAATGTTAGTTATTTTGCACACCTAAATTTGTTGACTAAATTTTATGCTTCCTTTAATGAGCTATGCACAGAAACCACCTACTGGCAAAACTTCCCTTTTCTGTGGGCCCATCCAGAAATCATGTCAAAGTGGGAAAAGTGTTCTTTGTGTCTCTCTTAAATAGGTATTGTAAAGATTAAGAGCAATAACTTATGTAGAATAATTGTAATGATTAGCTTGAGCAAGGGGTGAGTAAAAGATATCCATAGCATTTTTCTAATGTGATATGCAATTTCAGTGATATTATGAATATTTTTTAAAAAACACATTTTTTCTTTTAATCCAATAGACTAATGATTAATTGGAGCTTTTTGCCTTGATACTCAAATTTTCCTATGACTGATGCCTTTCCTGGATTCCTAAGGTCCCTCTTCCTTTCTGTTTTTGTTAGTAGTATAGTGGTGTGTGTGTGTGTGTGTGTGTGTGTGTGTGTGTGTGTGTGTGTGTGTATTTCCTTTTTAGTAGTGTACACTTTTGACATTTTAGCCCTGTTTATTTTCATATGTTTCTCTAAATTTAAAGATATTTATGTTACACAGCCACAATATAGTTAGCATACCTGACAGAATTAAAATTAACTCCTTATTACCACCAAATACTCAGTCTATACTTAAATATTCCTTACTTTCCTATTGTCAACATTTTAAGGAATTACTTTCCTTGATAGTATATGCTCAAATGAATTAATATTCTTGTACTAGCTAGCTCATACGTAAAAGCTATTCAACAGCCAGTATAAAGAGATAAGATGGTAAAAAATTTCATATGTGTATATATATATACATATATATATATATACACATATGAAATATATATATATATATTTCAAGATTGGGTAGTGGCATTTCATTTGAACAGTGAAAGATACTTATTCTAAAAATTGAAATAAGATTATGTGTGCATCAATTTCCTGTTGCCGAAGCTTGTCTTAATGTCTTCCAATTGGGATATTTTCCCTTTTTTTGAAGATTTTGTGTAGCTGTTATGTATGGTTGGGTTTTTTTGAGGATGGCTATTTTAGCCAGAAGCATGAATCAGGTATCATTACTAGGTCATCTTTCTGAAGCTTCTTCAGGTCAACGTATACAAAAAGGCAAGATCCCCCTAGGGGAACTTATAAGCGAGTATCTGAGAACTAAGGAAACCTGAGAAGAATTCACAAAGGGATGGAGATCAACATTGTGCTATAACATAGCATTAAACTCGCACAGGACTTTGAGAAGACAGTAGCTTTTCTACGACTGATCTTTTATCTTAGTAACTCTCACGGACACTCAGAAGGCCAGGCATTTAAAGGCCAAGAGCTAAAAACCTGTCAGCTCTGCCTCTTTCCAATACATGACATTACTCACATGCAGAGAATACAGCGTTTTGCGAACAACTGGCTTTTCAGGCAGGCCTTGGAATCCCAATGCATTTATAACAAGAGAAACTTTTCTAAGTCCTCAATAATTAATTCAGCAACACTGCTGGCAGGAAAGCTGATAGGGATGGTGAAACACTCAATAATTTTAATAGACTAGAACACTTAGTGGTAAAATTGATAAGAGAATCTTTCACAGCAGCCAGGGAAAGAAATTAGTTGAAGGAAGGATTAAGAAAGCCCTCAGTTTAGTGGAATGTAGCATGTAAAGCAGCTTTCTTAAACATTAATATGCCTGCTGATCATCTGTAGCTCTTGGAAAAAGAAGACTGCCTCAATTGGTTTGGTTGGAGCCTGGAATTCTGCATTTCTAATTTCCAGGTGAAGAAATTGCTACTGGTTTATGGACTACACTTTTGAGTATAAAGGGTCTAGACTCTGAGAATTTGCCTTTGGCAATGGAATGAGGTAAAAGATGAAAAATATGTAGTAATGTGCATAAAAGCAGCTCAAAGAATAGTGCTGGCTACGGTCTGCATGTCTCAATGTAAATAGAATGATGGACGCAAATTGCTTTGCACTCTTAAGGGATAGTACCTACTCTAAATTCAAGATAGAGTGTGTTTAGGGGTTTTAATGAATGCATGAAAAACATAGAAAATAGTAAAGGAAGGCAAACATTGAAGAGGTTTTTTTTTAAGAACATAAAGAGTAAAATATACTAAAAGTAATATATTTCAATGATAGGTAATATATAGGACAGAATGTGTTCAGCAGTAACAGTTACATGCGAAGAACAGAGGTACATTAGTTAAGGAGTCAAAGGAATAGGGTTGGTGCCTGCTACCTGTCTGCAAATCTCATCTTTGCTTACTGGCTCTGTGGCTCAGGCCACTCCTGGTAACTATGGAGGTAATATGTGCCCAGCTATGAAGGTTATTACTAGTATTAAATGAGCAAGAAAGTAACTCAGAACAATGTCTGGCTTGTGTTTGACAGACATGCTCCTTTGTGTTTTACAATAATAACAAGAAGTTAGTTTTAAAATAATTGAGACTAAGAGATATAAGAAAGTTCTCAATAACAAAAAACAAACAAACCAACACAACAAAACAAAAGCTCTCTTAAGTCCCTTTTGTTGCTAATTGCATATAAAATATTTGGTTGTTTATTTGAATAAATAACAAGAAGCAAAAAAATTTTGTGGGAATAACATGATGAGTAAAATTAGACACAGTCATCTTATGTATCTCTGGGTTCCACATCTGCAGTTGCTGGCAACTGCAGATGGAAAATATTTGGGAAAAATTGCATCTATACCAAACATACACAGCGATTTTCTTGTTAATTCCTAAATAATACAATGTTACAACTATTTACACAGCATTTACATTGTATTATGAATTTTAAGTAACAGATTAAATTAATTATAATTATATCTTAGATATTCAAGATATATGGGAGGATAGGGAAAATGTGTGCAGGTTATGTGCAAGTACTGCTGCAGGTTATATAAGGGATTTGAGCATCTGAGGATTTTCATATTCACAGGGTCCTTGAAGCACTGTGAGGTCCACTAAATGGCACTGTGAGCCTGCCGAAATCAGCTGAGTAAAGATCTGATTCTTAGAAAATAGAATGTAAGGCTAAATTTTAATTATTCCTAATATTCAGTTTCTTAGCATCTTCTACACATAGGATTTGGCTTTGTTGTTGTTGATATTTTATTTCTGCCTTTCCTTAGGCATGAAAGCATATATTTTGGAATGCCTTGTTACTTTTATAGTTTTCATTATTGATGCTCAGCCTTGGTATAATTATAAATAAGAAAAGAAATAAGACTTTCTATCTTATTGATTGTAGAAAGAGACAAATAGATGTTTATCATACTTATTTTTCTATTTATATTTTTCCCTAACGTTTAAATGCAGGCACTTCTAAATACTTGCAGTTCTAAACCATTATTTTGTCAGTGTTTTTCTTTTTCTGGAATAATTGTTTCATAAGCTAATAAATGAGGGGAGATTAGAAGGAATCTAATCAGAAGTATGTTCAGTAATTGCAAAAGGAATTAATTTCATAGGTCAAGTTGACCACTGACAATCCGATTCCAAGTGATTTTTGGCTCTAGCTGCCCAAATTAAAAAAACATTCTCAAATATATATATTTAAGTAGTATGTGAATATGCTATAAAATTGAATGACCCTGTATTCTATGCTAAATTACACACAAAAAATGTATAAGTAGTTTGTGGGGGTGCTTTATAAGTCAAAATTGTAGAAAGTGGTGGATTTCCTGGGGTAGGACTGAGGTTGGGTCTCCAGGGCTCTACTGAGCGTCCCTTCTCTAATCATCACTCCAAGATGCTGATGAAGAATATCTGAAGGTTAAAATCTTCATTCTTCTTGATAATCTTGAAAATCAGGAGTCATTTAAAAAATCAGTTTCAGACCTTTTTAAAAAGGATATAGATAGATAAATTGTGATTCCAATGTCACCTAACTTTTTTTTTAAGTATAATATGCATATGGAAAAGTACACTTAAGTACAGCTTGGTAACTTTTTTTTTTTTGGAAAGGTGAACACACTTGATGATCTCATAGCAAATCAAGAAAACAACGGACCACGCAACTTAGAGGAAGGTAGATTTATTTGCTCACAGTTCCTTGGAGATTCTGGGTTCAGTCCATGTGAGTCTGGGGTCTATGGATCTCAGGGCATGGCAGTGGGAAGCAGAGAGAGGAAGAGGGCAGGGCTCTGCTCTCACACGTGGAGTCTGGAAGCGAGAGAGAGCAAGAAGCAAGGGTATTCAAAGACACAGGCACACACCCCTTAAGGCCACACCCACCTGCCTAGGTTACTGCCCAGTAAATGCAGTGCAGTGGGTTTACACACCGAATCACATCAACCCCCTGAACATTACACATGCGCTCTGCAGGGGACAGTCTACACCTAGCCACAACACATCTTTTGTCCATTCTACTTTTGAGTAGACTCTTTTCCTGATTTATTTGTAGGAGTTTCTTTTATATTTTCTGAATATGAGTTATTATGTGATATATGTATTATGGATTCCTTTCTGCACTTGATGGCTTGCTTTTTGTTTTCTACTTGACATCTTTTGTTGAATAGTATTTTTAAATTTAAATGCAATCAAACTTGTGTTTTATCCTTGATGGTTACTACTTAAATGCTGTTTAAGAAATCATTGTCTACCCCGAAGGAAAAGACATTTTCTTCTAAAAGCTTTATTGTTTTATCTTCCACATTTAGATAGGAGCTTATTTTTGTATATACAGACATCAAAATTCACTTTTACCTCCAAATTGATGTATAATTCAGTCAGTACCATTTAGTAAATAAATTGCTCCCCCCCATTCTACATTATGAAACTCACCAAAATTTATGGTCATGATCTGCATGGGATTCCAAATATGTTTTCATCTGTCTTTATATCAGTTCCTCACTTTCTTAATTATAAGAACTTTATAGTAAGTTTTTTATTTCTGATGATTCCAGACTTTATGGGCTGCTTTTCTTTAGTATTGTCTTGGCTAATTGGACTTTTTATATTTCTGTACAAGTATTAACCTGTTAATAACAAAAAAACAAACAAAACCCAAAGATTACTGGGATTTTGATTGTGATTACTCTGAATACATGAACCAATGTGAGGAGAATTGAGATGTTCATAATATTGAAGTTTACAATATTATGTTGTACATGTTGTGTCTCTATTTGTCTGCATTATTTTCTCTAAATAATGCTTTGTAGGTTTTTGGCATAGAGATCATGAACTTCTCTTATTATATTTATCCCAGGCATTTGAGTTTTTTATTCTATTTTAAGTATCATAATCTCCATTTTTATTTGTTGCTTGTTCCATGGTAGCATAATTGAATTTTTTACAATGATCCTTAATTCAGTGATTTGGTTAGATTTACTAATTAAATCTAACAGTTTTCTCTGGACTTGTTTCAATCATTGTTTTAATTTTAAATATATCTATTATCCATGAAAAGAAATGAGTTGATATTATTTCCATTGGGGTATTTTTATTTAAAATATAATTGGGATTTTTATTTTTAAATATTAATTGAATAAGTGTATTTTGTGTTCATAGCAAAATATAAATGACAGATATTAGACCTAGAGATTATTGGATAATGCTTTAGCATTTGAGTAGATACTATAAAAATTGGAATTACTGCCTCTTCTCTTCTCTCAGATGTGTAAAACGCTTAAGTAAATGATCCTGCCCTTCAGGTTTTTAGTTTCCTCATCTGTAATGTAGCGATATTGAACTAGATGAATTTTAATTTCATTTTATCAGAGTGGGTCAACCATTGTATTTTCAGACTTTTTCCTTTTTTGCTCTTCCCTTTGTGGGCTTGTGATTTGGGGGATGATGGCCTCATGTGACCTCATTCTGGGGGAGCACAGTCAGTGGGAGGGGCCCACTATCTCCCCTAGACATGGGCTAGGGGATCAAAGGATTGAATATCAGGTTCATCTCAGTACACTCCACACTTCCTCTTATGCCCCTGACTTCTCCCATATGATGTTAAGTTTTGAATGCTGTTCCTCTCTGAGAATTTTGAGTTTCCTTCAGCCTATGCTCTGAAAACCAGTTTGCTAGCCTTAATGTTCCTATTATCTCCACACCACTTTCATGCAGGGGCTTAGCTTTGAATGGAAATGAGGACTTAATATTCATCCTCCCTTCTCTGTTCCTCTTTCTTATATAATATGTGTTAGCTTTCTGCCACTGTGACAAAATGCCCGAGATAATCAAGTTATAAAGAGGAAAGGTTTATTTTGGCTCATAGTTTCAGGGGTTTCATTCCATAGTTGTTTGGTCCTCTAGATTTGGGCCTGTGGCAAGGCAGTACATCATGGTGGGGCATGTGACAAAGGAAGCCTGCTCACCTCATTGCTCAAATGGAAGGGGAGGGGGGAGAGAGAGAGAGAGAGAGAGAGAGAGAGAGAGAGAGAGAGAGAGAGAGAGAGAGATGCCCACACCAGGATCCTAATACCTCTTTAGGGGCACACTCCCTTGGGCCTAACTTCTTTCTACTAGGCTCAACTTCATAAAGGTTTTACCACCTGTGAATACCACTACAGGCTAGAGACCAACCAAATCTTTAACACACAGGTGTTTGGGGAACATTCTAGATTCAAACGATCATGCAACTCTTGAGCCCAAGAGAGTTTTCCATATTCTTTACATCACATCCTATGTTTTATCTGCTTTTAGCATTGCAAAACTCTGTGATCAGTTTCTCCATGCCTGACTACTAATTTCTTAATGGAAGCTAAATCTTAATTTAGAAATTGTTTTCTCTCTAAAGAAAGCTGCGTATGAAATACAGATTTGCCCTGGGTCCAGAATTGTTGCCAGATGTCAAAATCGAGACTCCCTCTTTCTTAGTTTATTTATCTTGTAACAATTCTGATTCTCCTTGAGGCAAATGATCTCTGTGGCATACAGATGAGGTCAAGCACAGAGAAACGCAGAGATGTTGCATCTGAGTATATCTCCAGGTCATAGCTTCCCTCTTTGATGATGTTCTTTTGTCTTCTTCCTCCTCTCTATTGGTATATTACTTTGTTGAAATGTCTTTCAAATTGACATAGCAACAATAAGGATTTGGTATGTAATTTTTCTCACAGGACATGGTAAGATGTTATGCTATGTAAGTCAGCTTTGTCTAATCCACATTAATAGATATTTAACAGATAACACTCAGGTATGTACTTATTAAGGAACTTCTTCCTATGTGCTGATCATGGAATTAAGCACTGATGGAGATGGGTGAGAGGCACAAGATTCAGACATCCTCGAGGAACTTAAAATATAGTTGGGGAGACATGACAGCTTAAGACAACCTGAGAAGGCAATGTCAATTATACACATGAATGATAATTGATGTACAAGGTCAGAGAAAAATAAAATCAACAGTGTCCTAAGTACCTGGAGACCACTTTGTGGAGGAATTGGCACTAAAACTTTGACATGGTGGTAAATTTGGATAGTGCTGAAAAATAAAAACTGAATTGCAGCAAGAAGGAATATAGAAAATGAAACTGAGAAAGAGCAATATGGTAGCCACTAGGTTCTCTGCTTGGCTAAGTAGGAGGGTTAATATTGAAGAGCAATGTAAAAATCATGGAATGTTCCAGAAACTAAAAAAAGTGTATCTAATGGACATATATAATTTTTAGCTGCTTTCCCTATACACGTCTTAAAGCTCAAATTGGGTAAAACTAATATTATAATATATAAAGTTGTTAAGCTTTGACCCCTTAAAGCATTATTTACCAGATACTAACATGATTTATTAGCTAAATCACCTTCTAGAAATTCCCTGGTACAAAAATGAGAACTGGTTAGATAACTCCTACATTCCTAATATAAAGGGCTGGGAAATCTCGGGATTGATTTGGAATGAGCTGAGCTTGTGCTAGAAATATCAAAATGGAGGGAGGATGGGGGTGTGTTCCCCTCAGGGCTAGAAAGAGGTGCTTCTAGGAGACTCACCAAAGAGATGAATATAGGTGTCTCCTGAAGTTTTGAGGAAATCATGGAGTCAGTACACTGGTTTCTGATGCAACTCAGGGCCAAGAGTTGGAAGCAGCTAGGAAGCAGCTTATGGTACAGCAGAGTAGAGGTGCTAGGTTGTCAGAGAGTTTCCTCTGGAAGGGGCGTGGGCCATGAATAGGAGAGAGCCGGCCTGGATTGACTTGGGTCCTCCCCTTAGAATCCCTGGCCGCTGAACTCTCTCAATAGATGCAAGCCCAAGTGTCACTTTGGAGCTGGGGAAGCAGTGATAAAGTGAGACGGTATGGCCTGCATGGAGGCTGGTCCAGGGGAGAGAGGCCCTGGTGTGTGGAGGGGGAAGGCCACAGAGAACGTGGACAGGCACCGTGGGGAGGGGAGCAGCTGTAGACAGTGTCTGTCTTGGCTCAGTGAGCAGAGAGTAAACCCTTCCTTCCTCCATTGCTTCCTATTTCCACTCCACTTCCATATCCCAGAGGCATCAGGAAACAAGGTTAATTAGCAGGGAAATAAGGAAAGAAAGGGACCCACAAATCCCTCTTCGTTGCTGTTCTACTTAACAGTATCATGTAGCTCTGAAGGGTAAACTATTCAAAGTTTAAATCATTTTTTAAAATATTGCAACAGAGGGTTCTACTTTCTATATTGGAAATGTATTTGGTGAGTTAAAGGAAGTATAAGGCTTTTTGTTTGTTTGTTTTTTTGTTCTGAGTGATTAGAGTCTAGGTAGATGCCTGATTCTTGTTGGCTGAAATGATGTTTTATTAGTTTCCCATCATGGCTCCTGCAGCAAATTATCATAAACTAGGTGACTCAGAACAAGAGAAATTGATCTTCCCAGGTTTCTAGAAGCTAGAAGTCCAGAGCAAGGTGTTCATGTGTGGCACTGTCTGTGCAGGCTCTGGGGGAATCTGTTCTGTGTCTGTCTCTTAGCTTGCTGGCAATGCTATAACTTAGCTTTTAGGTACTTCTCTGTAGCCTCTGCCTCTGTAGTCACACAGCATTGTGTGTGTACGTGTGTGTGTGTGTGTGTGTCTGTCTGTCTGTCTTTGTCTTTATATAACATCTTCTTCTCTGTGTATATCTATCTCTGTGTTCTCATCACTTCTTCTTACAATGATACCAGTCATATCAAACTGAGTGTCCAATTCTAATATAACCTCATCTTAGATTTCATCTTAATTGCTTCTCCAAATATTCCATTTCTAAATAAGGTTGCATTCAGAAGTACCAGGGTAGGATTTCAACGTATCTTTTTATAGGATATAATTGGACCTGCGACAGGTGTTATGCAGACTTTGGTCTACGTGATGCCTCTACCTGGTATTAGGAAATGTTGTGATTGGATGAAAGAAGTCCCTTCCCAGCGTCATTTCTAATAATCTATGTTGCGCTCTTTCAAAATGCACAGTATATCCCCTCCTCCCTGTGTGATGGAAGCTTTTATGTCTTCTTATTTTCTATCTTCCCTTGTCTTCAAGTAAACTTTCATACTCCAATGCTCCCCACCCCCAAAAAAGTAGCCAGTATAAGGTTCTAAATCTAAAACAGTATTCTTCTTATATACTTTTATTGGTGCATTGTAATTATATGTCTTAGGTCCAAATCATACAAATAGATGTACATACAGGTCTTGGTGTGTTTTCCTGCAAGACCCCCTCAGACTCCCTTCCCCTCCCTATGCACACCAATAAGATTGGTAGTGATTCCTTCATACATGGGCACATCATAATTTGAACTGCTTCTTTCATCAGTATTCTTCGTTTATTTCTCTCAGAGTTACCTACTACAAATGCTTCCATATTTTGTCCATTTTCATTCCAGTGTTGTTACCAATGTTCCTCTTCTCTGACATCCTCCGAGCATTTTAAGAGAAGTTGAAAGGATGCACAGTGGCCACTGAGAGTGGGCCTCATGTTGATAATCTGGTCTCCATGTTATTTTTATACTTGCAGTTCTTCTTAGGCATTTTTCCATTTTCCTAGGGAAAAAAATGTTACCACTTATCTGTGCTAGTTAGCTTCCCAGTTTCTATAACAAAATATGTGAGGCAACTGACTTGTAAAGAGAAAGGGTTTATTTTGGCTCGTGCTGTGGAGTTTCTAGTTCAAGATCAAGTGGCTCATGGATTTGGGCCTTTGACAAGTGCAACACATCTTGGTTTTGCTGGTGAAGCAAAACTGGGATGCAAAGAGGATGTGCTATGATGCTCCAGTCTCCTTTGGGGGCATGCCTCTAACAACCTAAGGCCCTCCTGCTATGCCCCATATCCTAAAGATGCCACCACTGCCCCATAGTGCCACCCTGGGATCTAACCTTTAACGCAGACCTTTGGGGGACATTCAACATTCAAATAATAACACTGCTGCTGGACTTAGTCTCTCAATGCCTTTCTGATTTGTGACATTTTCTAACACAAAACGGGACTGATTGCCATCCAGGTACACCAGTTCAGCTCTTCTGATGATGTTTTGAAAGATTATTTTTAATTGCCCTTTCCCACTTTAATCTCCTACAAAATAGTCTGTCAGTATTTTCTGCTGCTTCAACACATTATATGTTGTTTGGTCATGGTATTTTCACCAGTTATTGAAATAATTGTCCACAGATGTGTTTTCTTCACAAAAATGCTTTTCTTGAGACTTTTTTGGTTTAGTTTTATTTATTGTGCTTCCACTTAAGTGTGGCTTGTAGTATGAGTCTTTTCTGACTGGAATTGAGTGTTCACAAGAATAGACAAGAACAAGTTGCTTTAAGTGAATCTTGAAGCATATCACAGTCTTGGAGAGTTCTTACAACTAAAATCCTAAGCAAAATCAAGAGGAGCCACAGCACAGGAGTAGTTGACAGCTTACTAATACTTTTCCTGAAATGCTATTCAATCTTTTTCACCCACCTGCCAAAGACCAAAGAGCACTCTTTCTTTGCTCTCTGATCACAGAGTCTGATTAATAGAAAATTAGACCATGCCCAGGATATGATCTAATCATTCTACCATGTGGCTCACTAGGATTTTTTGATTCTTAATGGGGCAATGAGACTATTTTTTAAAACGAGAACAGTTCTAGTAATATTGATAATGATATTGGCTAGCACTTAGCTTGGTTAGTATGATCTTTATATATATTCATATAAATTTATATTTTTATGTGTTTTATGTGTTAGTATGACCTTTGTATATATTCATATAAATTTATATTTTTTATATATTTATCTCACTTAATTGTTGTATTAGCTCTATGAAGTAGGAAGAATTATTGCTTTCATATTCCAGATGAAAAGTGAAGGCGTATAGGAGTATAATTGCCCAAGATCACATAGCTGGCATGATACTGCAGCTACTATAGTTACGATTCTTACAATGACTCTTGGAGCCAATTAATCAGTCTTGCTTTTAACTGTTAGCATTCCTTCAGCCAAATAACTTTCTTAAGGAGTGAATTTAAAATTCTTACCTATCTATGTGACAGCCCTTTTTGGAACGCTATTGCTCAGACTTGAATTTCTTACCCTCCAATCTGAACATTCAGATAATGATGCAATAAAATCTTTTATGGGGTGTTCCTCAAGATGGTTATACACTAAGGAAGGGAATAAGATATATTTTCATAACTTTTGACTTCTGTAAAGTACTTTCCTCCCCATTGCAGCATAGAAAAGCTTTGAAATTGCATCTCGTAAGGAAGGTAATCTGCAATTATTTACAGTCAGCCTATGATATCTCGTTTTATCACTTTTGTGGGAAGACTCAAAATTTCATGAATATTTTAAAGTCTGTACTCACAAGGAGAGGGAGGAAAGTAAGTTTAGATAATTGCAAATTCCATTTCAGTCTCTTGTATTCCAAGTAAATGTTCGGTCCCAACATGGGTTACATCTTGTCTTTTAAAGTATGGAACTAAGGCCTCTCCTTGCTCAAGTGCAAGTCTTGTTCCCACGTGAGAAGAGAAAGAGAAGCAAAGAAAACAGGCTGAGGATCTGCCACAGTCACCCATATTCTCAGCTGCAGGGGAGAAAGGACCTTTGGGGAAGTTATTTGGCATTTAAAGCAAGTGGTTCTCCAGGCAGCTGCTGAATGGAACTGAATATTTTGTTAAATGATTTTCTTCTGTGACCTTTATTACTAATAAATCTTCTTTAAGGAGCATTTAAAGAGTAAAAGGAAAAGTTGTTTTTATTAATCTCCTTTCTCTTTGCCCACAGAACCCAAAGAAATGGTGTTACCTGGCAAGAAATTTCCTGTATTTTATGAAAAATCAGAACAAGGTAGTAATGCCTATTTTTAATTGATATTTTTAGTCTGTTTTTTGATTACTGGTTTTAATTATTGAGTGACTCATCAGAAAAGAAAATCATTATCTGAAAAGTAAAGGGAAAGATTTATGATGCTCACCATATTTTTTTTGTGGTACTGGGGATTGAACTCAGGGGCATTCTACCTCCAAGCTACACTCCCAGCCCTATTTTTTATTCTTTATTTGAAACCAGGTCTCGATAAGTTGCGGAGTGCCTCACTAGGTAGCTGAGGCTGGCCGCGAACCCGGATCCTCCGGTCTCAGCCTCCCGAATGCTGGGATTACAAGCGTGTGCCACCACGCCCGGCTTCACCATATTTTTAAAGTAAATATTAAATTTTAAAATATATAATAGCTGATGGAAACATTGTGGATAATAGTTAAGTTTTATACGACTTTTTCGTTTATGTTAATATATGCATAAGATCTTGATAAGAAGATTGAATTCTCTATATTTGGATATAACCAATTGGTGTATCCTATTTACAAATGATAGTAAGAGAAAGACACTCTAGTCAGGGTACAGTGATAAGAGTTTTCCCTTTGTTTAAGCATTAGTCAGATGGCTTTATGTATTATTTTTGAATATACAAAGAATTTCAATGCAAATTTCTAGAAAACTTCATCAAGTTTTATGAAGATACTCTCGTCCAAAACACATATTTTCTCTGGGAGGATGGAATCATACCATGCAGTTGTTGAATAGCTTGCCTGATTATGCCTAACAGATTGCATATTTAGCTGCTAAATTTTCAAATTGCTATGTGATTTATTTACATATGTTGTCCTAAGAATATAAAAACTCATGCAAATATTCTAATGACATACACATGTAAACAAAGTGGAAATGTACAGTTGCAGACATACACTTTGTATATATTTTATGAATAAAGCTACAATTTCAAAAGAGATTTTCACAGAAAAGTTCCAGAAAGGTTAGAATTTTGAAGGGAACTGCATGTATCAATTGAGTACTATCTAGTTATATAGCTATGTTGTCATGCATGGATATAAATATATAATAATTGAATTGTCTTATATGGTCCCATTCTAATTGGAATTGACTGAGTTTTATTTTTGACTAATTGTTGAATTTCCCAAACACAAATGAATACTGAATCAAATGTAGAATTTTAAATTTAATGGACCTCAGCAGACAATTTGTTTCTGAACTCTGACTAGCAGTTGAGTGAGAGTAAATTGTTAAATTCTATTACAAATTGAGGTGTTCCTACTTATTTCTGGCTTTTAGTTAATTCATCAAAGGAGATATAAACCCCTCAAGAAAACAGTTTCTCTTCCCTAAAGGGATTTTTGAACTGTAGGCATTCTATCCAAGTTTCTTCTACACTAAAGTGTTAGTTCAAACTAAAATAGTTTGAAATAGTTAATAAAATTAACTAGTTGGGGGTTGCTTTTTGCATAGAACTATAACTGTCCAAGGAGAAATATGATAATAAACATGAATATCCCAGGAGAATGTGGAAGGAAATGGAGATTAAGTGAATGGAGTAGGGGAAGAGTTGGGATGACGGAGGGAAACTCCCAAGAACAAGGTAGAATTTTTGGCATCTATGTATGCAGAGACGCAAAATTTGATTCTTTTCATCGAGAGAATAAAGCAAGCGTTCTGTGTAGCGCCAGAGTTCAAGTGCTTTGGTGTGATAAACTCTCAAAGGCATTGGGATGGGGGCAGTGGGTTCACGTTCTCATCTTTTTCTAGGATACTCCTTCAGATTTACTGAAGTAGTGGTGTGTGCATCTTATGGAATGCCTATGAATAAGACGAAGAGTGCTAGTGTGTCCATGCTCTGTCTCTGCTATCTCATATGAGATGTGTGCCTTTAAATATCAACGTTTCAATTGTAGACGTTTCAGACATGCTAGTGAAGGTGCTATTTTTAGACAAATGTGACTATTCCACTTAGTTGATCGTGATGACTAACATGCTCATTTTGTGTAGCATTAACACTGGCAATGGAGCCCAGAGTGCAATCTGTTGGATTAACTGTCATCTTTGTGTGTGCAGTTACCTGAAAATTCTGCACTTGACTCTTTAAAGGGTACTTCAATAACTTTCCACGTAGTATCTTATTATGTAAAGTTACTATTGATTACAGTAACATTATTAATTTTGTAAGCCAAAAAGAGAGGCAACTTCAAAATTAGGTCGAAATATCCTTCTGTATACCTTGTAAGATTTTGTATGTGTGTGTATATGTGCACACATGTACATATGTGAGTAGAAGGAGGCTGTTACTCAATTCTTACATTCGTTTATATTTCTTAAATATAGATTAAATTAAGAAAATTTCATGTCTATAGTTGACTTATTGTGTAGGGCCATTAAATTTTATCCTCATATGTATTTAACATTTACTCTGGGGAAATTAAACTGTGCAACATTAAGGATTCAGTAATTTTTGATGTATTCTAGGTTGAAATATAGGCTTTGTGCAAACACATTTTTGAGCACTGAAAACAAATTAGATCATAATGTATAGTATTGCTTATGTTCAAGAACACTAAAGAAATAAGTTATAAATATATGGTTTACAGGTTGGTTTGATTGCGGTTTATTATTATTTGATGTAGAAAAATTTTGTAGATGTACTGTTAGTTGAGATTTAAAAGGATACATATCTTGTGCTATTTTAAGAACTTACTATAAACTATATTTTATATTCTCTATCACACACCTACTATAACAACAACAATAGAAAACAAAACATCAAAGCTTGCAGGTTGATTGATAGGTTAACAGCCATGAATTTAAATGACGGAAACACTTCCAAGGCTCCTGAGGGAACATGTGGTGTAATTTTAACGGTGCCTGAATTGGATTCCACGTCTGATATACACAGTTTTTACAACAACCTAGCATCAGGCAAATAGGCTTCAAAAAGCATTTCAACTGCAAAGCAGAAAATCAATCATTGAATGGCTTCATGGAGAAGTGATTAAAACACAGTTCTCAAAGAAGAATTTCCAGAAGAAGGGACTATTATAATAGTTTTTAAGGATTTGCCTTTTGTGGATTTTATGATTTTTGTCATTTGCAAAAGTTCTTGGGCTTCCTGACTCTTCACAGTATTAGTTTATGTGTGATACTCCATCATTTTGAAACTTTTACAAAAAGCTACTGGGACTACAAACCATAGCATTGTCTAGAATTGATTCCAGCTAATAGTCGAGTTCATCGATCAGTTCTTCATCCATTTCTTATCTCACTTGTTTCTCTCTTAATCCACTACAGACTGTAAACATTCTTGTGTTTATGCTGAAAAATCCCCTCTGAATGCCTACCTTTTTCTATGTCTATTTCACAGTCTGCAAACCTTAAAACTTCTTAGGAATTGGCCTCTGGGACCAGGCTTGGTGGCCTATGCCTATAATCCCAGTACTTGGGAAGCCGAGTCAGGAGGATTACAGATTCAAGGCCAGCCTCAACAAAATAGAGAGACCCTTAGCAACTTAGCAAGATCCTGTTTCAAAATTAAAAAAAATAATAATAAAGAACTGGGCGTGTGTAGCACAGAGGTAGAATATCTCTGTATTCAATCTCTGGTCCAAAAAAAAGAAAACAATTAAGCTCTGAGGCCCTCATTAAATAACAACTCCCTCCCTCTAAACATTTACTCAGTAAAGTCAGTTGGATGCAATATCCGTCACACTGTCATTGATTCGCATATCTCATATTTACACTTGTGTACATATATATATATATATACACATATATATATGTACACATATAATTCTATATAAATGTGCAAGCATTTCTTCAACGTGATTGTGAAAATGTCTTTCTGCCATTCACTCCAACTTGCAAGTAAAGTAGATACATTGTTAATGAGTGCACTAAATACTAAAAGATTCTTTTGTACTATGAGAGTTATAATTTAGCTATGGTTTGTGTGAATTAGGACTTTCTTGAGAACCTACTCTATTTTTATCACTAATTTTCAATGAGAATAAGGTCTAAATTCAAATCCACTAATTTATGAAGCCGCTGTATAAACTTTACTCATATCCCTGAGGGGGAAATAGCCTCGTTCTATCACCCGTTGGCTTTGTGCCATTTTACACATGTCATTGGAGAAAAATCTAACCCAGCTACTCAGCAAAGTCACTTTTGCCTAGCAAATTAGTGCCTTATGAGGACACTACTTATTCTGTATCTTACATCAGAATCAATAGAAAAAATAAGGTATAGTTGCCAGCTCATTCATTTACTTATTCATTTATCAACCCAATGTTACCTAGTCTGTTCACAAGTGCTCAGCTGACTTAGAGGTACATCCAGAACTGGAGAGTTTCACCCTGGTTCTGCACACATGGATGCATACACATATTCATTCCTTCCTTCCTTCCTTCATTCATTCATTCCTTCATATACACATATAAGCTACAAAATCAACTTGCATGCTGGTAGAAGTTATCTCTATGCTTCTTACCATTTTTAACACAGAATTCAATTTCTTTCATGTTCTTCTGAATATCATCATTCACATGGATAGTTAGAAACCACTCACGCTGTCACTGGTAGCTGTTATTAAGTCTCTGATAATTGCTAAATCTCATGTGTAGGGATGTTATGGCCTTGTTGAATGTGCATGTGCATTTGTGGTTCTGCAGTCTGAAATGATACATACCTGGCTCTGCAGTAGGACCTCTCTGGCCCAGGATACTAACAGTACCTAAATGCTAGGTATAGAAATGGGAGTAGGGGCCGGGCGTGGTGGCGCACGCTTGTAATCCCAGCATTCGGGAGGCTGAGACCAGAGGATCCGGGTTCGCGGCCAGCCTCAGCTACTTAGTGAGGCACTCCGCAACTTAGTGAGACTCGGTTTCAAAATAAAGAATAAAAAATAGGGCTGGGGGTGTAGCTCAGAGGTAGAATGCCCCTGAGTTCAATCCCCAGTACCGCAAAAAAAAAAAAAAAAAAAAAAAAAAAAAAAAAA